>CAIGQW010055024.1:9710503-9752109 GCA_903798125.1 Danio choprae
TCCATTATTAAATAACGTCATTACAGTTACAGGTTTGACATTATCAACTCTACATCATGTATTTCAACTTCCAGAACTATTAAATACATATTAGTAGTATAATACATATTGGCACCCATATTATAAAGCGCTAGCCCCAATTCAAATCACTTATTGTACAAGATGGCCATATGCCATATCTGTAGCCATGCTTATTCAGAGATGGAGTCAGAGGCCATTACAGTTCAAGCGTTACAAACAAAGATGCTAGTCACCAGACCTTACAGCCAGCTTTAACAAGTCACATGCCCAGCCCTGCTTTTGTAGTCTGGCTGTTGAGATTGTCACCTTAGGCAATATCTCTCAACTGTGCTATTGTCTCAGAGACTCTCACGCAGGCACGTCTCTCCAAGAAAGGCGCAGTGACTGGAGTCGTGTGGAGATGTGGGGGAGAAACTGTATGACAATTGTGTCATCCACATTCCAGCCCGGTAGGAGGGTCTCCAGGGCATATGCCGGCAGCCCTTCCCATTCCTGTGGTCCTGGACATGGCCGAGGAGAAGGCTTAAACAGGAATGAATGTACTGTACTCACGCTCGGGACATGAAACTCCGGGGTCGGGCCAGAGACTCCAGGCGCTTCAGTGTCTTCAGGTCATCTGAAGATAGTCCTATCCCACTGTCTGACTGCCCACCCTGTCAACAACCAAAGATGACTCAATGAATGTATATATTCATTATTTTGTAATGTGGCGTTGAAGGGACTTATGAATGTAAGGCTAAGTTTACACTAGTGTGAACATGGTGTTTGAAATGATATTATATCCATAATGTTTCCACTGCGTTTCAGAAAAGATGTTTTATCCACACTTCATGACCAAAAACGCATACCAGAAGCTAAAAATAGCCATTAAATTAGCAAAATTGTAGCCTATATAAAAATATGAACTAAAACACATTACAATGAGATTCCTTTTAAATAAACAGCTTTCAAATTGCGTTAAGAGAAAAAAAGTTTAGCAGCAAATCCTTTGAATGTTACTTGTATTCAGAACAGAACCAGATAAAATTCATAATAAGTAACTATAAAATGGCTGCACGGTGGCGCAGTGGTTAGCACGATCGCCTCATAGCAAGGTTCGAGCCTCAGCTGGGTCAGTTGGCATTTCTGTGTGGAGTTTGCATGTTCTCCCCGTGTTGGCGTGGGTTTACTCCGGGTGCTCCGGTTTCCCCCACAAGTCCAAAGACATGCAGTATAGGTGAATTGGGTAAGCTAAAATTGTCCGTAGTGTATGTGTGTGAATGAGAGTGTGTGGATGTTTCCCAGTAATGGGTTGCAGCTCGAAGGGCATCCGCTGCGTAAAAACATATGCTTGATAAGTTGGCGGTTCATTCTGCTGTGGTGACCCCAGATTAATAAAGGGACTAAGCCGAAATGAAAATGAATGAATGAATAAATGGCCATTTAATAATCATGATAGGCCTATAATTAAGTGACTTTAGGCACACTCACAAAAAATATAAATAAAACTCAGCATAATGGTCATATGACTGGGGAAGGAAACACAATGACCCCACAATACCCATTCAGGTCTCGAGAGAATGTGTGCAGCCACACCTTTTCAAAAGTCTCTGTTACCCAGAATTTAAAAAAATGTACTAGTGTAAACAGCCTTTAAGAGGGAGAAAAACAAGCTCCTCACCTCGTGGATCTTGTTGGTTCCATTCTCCAGGATTACTTCATCGAAGGTCTTCACACTCTCTGGGCGGATCTTGATGTTCCTGAAAGCATCAAATACTCCAGATCAGAACAGTGTGGAAAGTTTCTCATGACATCATGTCTGGCAGATCCCAACAAACACATGAAATGGACTAGATCTGCTATCATAGTTGGAAAGTAGAAGTTCAATACTAAGTTGAATGATAATTTTACTCTTTAATTCAGCAGGAATTGCAGCATTTAGATACTATTCCCTACAAACATATTTGAAGGACCCATATAAACACACAGAGTTGGATAAATATTATCTTAAGTAAGCATAAATCCTGGAACCGCATTTGTGGTAAAAGAGGAAATTCCTTGAGGGGCCCTTAATGCTACGAGAGCCGTTTCTTATCAAGAACCCAATTAGTGCTTTCCTTCACTTTTTGTCTTGTTTTGAAGCATTCAACCGAAGGACACTGAGATGAAGCATTTTGTGTGTTTGATTGGTGCAGGAAAATGTATGGAAAAGAAAATAGACGGTAGAACTTTATCTACCAAAAACAAACTTTTAAAAGGTTTGAAATGAATAATGATCATGTCAACTGATTTTTAACAACTGAAAAACAAATACAGACCCTGGAGAGGATATAAATGTTAAATAGATGAAGTTATCTTACCAAGCCGTTCCAGAGTCTCTGAGAGAGACCGGTATTGTGGAGGTCTCCTCTGCGGGACTCTGGTTTGAGGGGTCTGTTTTGGTCAAGAGGGCCGTGTTGATCGGGATGTAGTGCTTTCCCTCCTAAGAGACACAAAGCGTTTAAAACACTGTGCAGATGGTTTTATAGGATTCTGGAGGAATCTGTGCATAAATCTGCAGGGGAATGTGTGAATATGTTTTATGGAGATGGTGTTATTATGGACAGGCCGGCTAAGCTTGATTCCTTATGTGTGAAAGAGGAAGTTTGGATGGAGTCCAGTTCAAACGGCTTGGAATATGTTTTGATCTCTGTGTAGTGTAGTAGTTTTTTACGAAGACCATATCTTTGCTTCAAACCATATTATAAATCAGATCCATTCCTTAGAAATGCACCAGAACGTATTGTACTATCAGAGGTTTAAAGCAAATTGTAGGTTTTTACTTCTGATTTGTTTTGTTTGGATGTTGTGTTGATTAATAAGGACATTATTTATAATTTGAGCACTTACATTTGCTTAGTTTATGAAATATAATTTGTATCTCTTACAATACAGGGAATGTAAATATAACATTGTTATGTTTGTTTTTATTTATGCATAAACATTCTGGGTCAGTTTTGTGAGAAATTAATCCATTTATACAGCAAAGACGCATTAAATTAATCAAACATGAAAGAAATATATGTTTTAAATCATTTGTATTTCATTAAATGTCATTCTTTTTAACATTTGACATTGTATTAGTCAAGAAACTCTTAAAAAACATACTGACCCCAAACGTTTAAATGCCAGTTTACAAATGTATTAATATTTTCTTTACATTCACCCTGAACTCACTTTATACCATTCATCACATTCATAACTTATTCAATTTTCATCTGTAAGTTGCTTATAAAAAGCAGTATGCATAGACACTCTGGCATAGTTTTCCTGTATAACAATAGTGCATCTCTCATCCCATAAATTTCTTGTGGTCCTTGTGGTCAGGACAGTTTGTGGGAAACACATACAAGGACATTGAAGTGAATGAGACAGTACCTGCTGCACACTAGCCTGTAGCAAATCTCCTAGCCGCTCCACCAGCTCTGTGAAAGTGGGCCTCTGAGATGGTTCTCCATGCCAGCAGTCCAACATGGTCTGATATCTATAAAGAGAGACACACACATTACAGAGTTTCCTTTGAACTAGGGTATAACGTTATACAGGAATCAGAGTGTGAAATTCAATACCTTTTAAGACCTTTTTAAGTCTCTTTCCATACATTTTAAGACCTCATCGCCACATTAGGTTTCAACCATAACATTGGCGACATTTTAACTTGCAGTATATTTACTCAATACTGTTTGTAAGAAGGCTGCACAGTGGCGCAGTGAGTAGCACGATCGCCTCACAGCAAGAAGGTCGCTGGTTCGAGCTTCGGCTGGGTCAGTTGGCATTTCTGTGTGGAGTTTGCATGTTCTCCCTGTGTTTGCGTGGGTTTCCTCCGGGTGCTCCGGTTTCCCCCACAAGTCCAAAGACATGCGGTACAGGTGAATTGGGTGGGCTGATTTGTCCGTAGTGTATGTGTGTGAATGAGTGTGTGTGGATGTTTCCCAGAGATGGGTTGGAGCTGGAAGGGCATCCGCTGTGTGAAGCATATGCTGGATAAGTTGGCGGTTCATTCCGCTGTGGTGACCCCAGATTAATAAAGGGACTAAGCCGAAAAGAAAATGAATGAATGAATGAATGTTTGTAAGAAACTAATCCTAAACTAAAACACTATTCATTTACTGAATAAAAATGCTAATCCAGCAGGTGGCGCCTACAGAACAGCAGAAATAACGACGTTGCCTTGGTTACGGCAGTAAACAAAGCAGCGAGATGTCAAATCTAGTAGGATTTTATCGATTTTATAAACAACACAGCATCACTATATTCATAGATTAAATTTATACATTGTACAATTATACAAAACTATACAATTTAAAATTATACAAAATTCAATACCTTGTAAAATACCACTGAAGATTTTTCAAGGGCCTTAAATTTCTCTACATTGATTTATCAGCTTTTAATAGTTTTTAACACCCCGCAGACACCCTATGAACCTAACATTTAATTCAGTATAACTATAAATTGCAATTCTTCAGCAGCTACACAAACTCTCATGAATTACGCCCTTAGCCTTGACCTCTGGGCTAGTCTGCAAATCCGGCTTTATCCAATTATTTTCACCATCAATAATATTTTGTGCGTGACACGAGGAGTGACGCTGAGTGTTTTCCTTGCACCGTTCTCAGGGTGAGAGTTTGTGTTGAGAGGAACTTCCTCCTGCTTTACACAAGCTGTCAGCATCTCTTTCCACAAGGGACACTTGGGGTCCTTTATTGGATTTTGCAATGGTCTGTAATGGTTAAGTTTAACTAAAGGCTACGGTTCAGTTGTGAAACACCGGGGCGTCAATGCACCGACCCGGTATTTGAGTAAATGATCACGGGCGTTGATTGAGCTGTATCCTGTTTATACTGTGGTGTTGCACTCACAGGTCCTTATATAAATAAAGACTGTTACCCATGAAACTCTCTGATCCCGTCTGATTAGCACGACATCGGGCAATTGGGAGCATGGAAAAATTACTGTACTAGTACAAGAGGAGTCATTACTTCCTTACACTAATCAGACAACATATCCATCTGGCTTTGAATTCGGTAGTGATCAGAAAGGAGGTATTTTTCTTGTGGGCTGTGCAGGAGATTAGCAGAAGGAAGTAGGACTGCTAAAATGGTTGTTTTAATGAATCCAGATGGAGCGACTCCTTAAACTAACAGGAAGTCCAGAAAAATGGCAAATGCTGGTTCCTCTGAAATCAACGATTCACCAGGATGCTCTATATCCCCTTATAGAGTAAGGTGCTCGGATAAATGCAAAATAGATTATGGTTCAGTCAAGCTATTGAATATGGATTGTTTAACCAAAAATGAAAATTCTTACATCATTTACTCACCCTCAAGCTGTTTGAAACCTGTATGAGTTTCTTTCTTCTGTAGACCATAAAATATTATATTCTGAATTGAAGAATATCTCTAATGGTAACCAAACAGTTGTAGGTGTCTATTGACTTCTATAATGTGGGAAAAATACTATTGAAGTCCATAAAGACTTAAATGTTTAGTTACCAATGTTCTTTGAAATATAATCTTTTGTATTTATTAGATGAAAATTCGTGAATGTTTGGAACAGCTTGAGGTAAAGTAAACAATGCCAAACTATACCTTTAAATGGGAGGAATATACCTTTAAATGCATAAATTCATGTGGAGAGGTAGTTCTACCCATTTTGGAGTTACTTAAGTTAAGCACTGGCAAAAGCTCAGGGTCATTCTTGGGGTCAAGAATAAACTATGTTTAACCCCAATGGCAGCACATGACTATAATCAACATCTCGTTTTATCAGTGCTGAAACTCCTTCAAAACAACAGACAGTACAGTAGACAGACCCTTAACTGCAGTGTTAGTTGACATGTTCTTCGAAGATGAATAAAAAGGCTTTTGGGTTTTGAGGTCTTGGCACAAGAAAGGCTGTTTTCACGAGGGCCAGACTCAGTTCAGTTCTGAGGTCTGGACTGCATTTTGTAGGTCATCTCCAATCACAGTCTTTCATGGCCTCCTGTTTTGTTCAGTTGGCCAGACTTGGTGTGTGTGATTACAAATGTGAAACAACTCGCATTGCAGTGTAAGTTTTAAACCTAAATGCTCTGTTCAGGTTTCAGAATGTTTAAAACAATGATATAGTTACAGAATATCCAATATGAAACTACCATAGTGTTTTGAAACAAATGATTGAGTAAACCACTTCGTAGACAGCAGTAGGGGTTCTTATGGAGAACAGCCAGCGAATATTATCTCTCCAACTGAGGCCATTCACTGGTCTGCATCAATTCACAAGCTATACTAATCTGATGTTGTCCGCTTCCTTACCACATTTAAAACCCATACCATGACCCCTTCTCTCATATCTTGTTACATCTGAAAACTTTCACGTTTTGGTTTTACTTGCTCTCTAACCCTGTAATCACAATGGGAGTATCTTGCCAGTGGGTTTCCCTGTCTGATGCCCAGGGGTCCTGCCACTGTGTTTGGCCACCCCATGCAGCCTAGGTAGACAAACCCTTTAATGTGAGCTTGAGTTTCAGCTACATTGGTGTAAGTTAGTAATGGATCCCTAGAACACATCAACTACACTAAACTAGCTGCCAATCAGAAGCCCCTCCACTGAATAATTGATCTGTTTCCATTTAAGGCTCCAGTCTTGTGTCAAAGCAATGAAATGAGATATTTCTGCTTTTTTTAACTGTATTGATAGAGAGGACTTTCTCTCCCCAGAGGCCAGATTTCAGCTAATAACCCTGAAGGAGGTTTGTAGGGTATTACAGAGAACTATCGCTGATGGGTGTGCTTTGTGCTAACTTAAGGTTTGTTTAAATGCCATGGGATTACACAGAAACACATTTTTTATCTATATGTTGATTTCAGTGGAGTATACAAGATTAAGTAACAGGCATCCAGATACATGTCAATTTAAAGAAAAAGTAATGAATAATTTGAAGGGAATACAATATTCCACACAAAGTCAGGAATACAAGATAAGAGATATGTCTTTTTCATAATGATATGATGAGTTTATGATTAAAACTATTGAAACAAATATCTTCCAACCCACTAAAAATAGATTAGAAAAAAGTCAATAGACTCAAAATCAACTTCAATGAGAAGTTTTCCAACCACATTGGGAGATGTTTGTTTTAGGCTTTGTTAAATTTTGGAAAAAACTGCATATAATGTCTTGATATTGACTTTCAAGCAAACATATCATGATTTAAGGATGTTTGCATTGAAAAGCTAAATTTCAAAGAAATTGAGATAAATTTGATCAACTCAATATATTGTGTCAAATTATGACCATGTTTGTGGTTGTTGGATACAGTTAGACAAGCATGAATTTATGATGGATTAATCATGGCATTTTCTGTATAATATTTTAACAATATTTGTGGCACTTTGCTTTAAAAAGTAATTCTGAAGGTAACCTAGTACCTGCAAAACTACACATGGCAATTGTTACGCAACAACTGCATGCATAGTTAAATCCAGATCAGAAGCGTTTGACATTAGTGACACAAGCAGAGCAAATTCTTACATTTCAGAGGAGGAGTATTCAGGAGCTTTCATCCTAGTGCCCTCCTTCAGTCGGCAGCAGAATTCCTCATCAATGTGTAAGCCAGGGTAAGGGGAGGCACCTGGGGAGAAGAAAGAGAATAATGGGGTTATCAAGACTTTTCCATGAAATAGAGCTCTGGCCACTTCAAAGGGACTGACAAGAAACTCGCTAAACTGTGAAGTGGGTTGGAAGCACAGAGAGATCAATGCAAAGACCTCGGCACAATCAGCATCACTGGGGCTGATGAGGACAGCCGACTAAACTCTACACAAAGCTGTTTTCTTCAGAAACACTACATTATTAAGACCACGTGAATTTGCAGATGGTTGAGACTTTGCTACACACTTGCAAAAACCATGATTCATGAAACAATATTTTCATATTCAATACTCAACTGAAATCCCTTTGATAATATCTGATAACCACTAAAATATGCAGATCATAACAATGAGTCTCAGAAAGGGTCGATCTTTCATTAAGCCCCCCTCTGACATGGATTAGGTAGTCATTAAAAACAAATACATTAACAGCACTTGAAATCTCCTGCAACTTTGGAAATAGAGTGCAGTAGACGTGGAGTGCCTAAAAAAACAGGCAGATGAAATTGAAATCCACAACACAAAACATAAGAGTGTACTTTGGGTGCGGTGCAAACTTTTCTCCCATGGACAATATCAAGTAGCAATAATAATTTGATAAACTTTTCGTGTTAGTCTATTTGACACCAGCTTAAGTCAGCGCAGCTCAGTGGTAGTGACAGCTCATAGTCATTAGCGAGGATCCTATTCCTTCAATATCACTAATCATTTTTCATTCACATTGTGTTTTTTTTGTATGCTGCTTTTTATTTCAACATGCAAAATGACAGCCTGCTATTTTCCCACAGATTTGACTGAATCCATTACAGTAACTGTGAAAGTTGGGGGAATTTCACTGTGGTTTCTGGTTCATTTAATAAGCATTTCAAACTTAGAATAAATGGTAATCGAGTGCAGACAGGCAATCTTATAAAACAAAGTATTTCAAGATAAGTTATGACAGTTTTAAATAACTATGGTCCAATATTAAGACACAAAAGTAGCATTGCTTACTTCATCATATCATACTACAATAAAAACATGAATAACTCACTCACTCAGTTTCCTTCAGCTTATTTAGTTCTTTACTGGAGCACCCGAAGGAAATTAATTAATTGTACTTCATTATAATTAGGGTCAGCACAGTTGCCTCACAGCAAGAAGGTCATTGGTTCGAGTCCTGGCTGAACCAGGAGGCCTTTCTGTGTGGAATTTGTATGTTTTCACCGTGTCTGTGTGGGTTTCCCCCACAGTCCAAAGACATGCACTACAGGTTAACTGGATAAACTAAAATTGCCCATAGTGTATGAATGTGCGTGTGAATGAGAGAGTGTTTGGGTGTTTCCCAACACTGGTGGTTGTACTCTCAGTGCTGGGTTGTGGCCGGAAGGGCACTCGCTCTGTAAAAATATAATTGGCAGAGAAATTGGGGTTTATTCCATTGTTGCAACCCCTGATAAAGCAGGGAATAAGCTGAAGGAAGTAATTATAATTCTACTTAATTAATTGTACTCAAACAGTTTTTGATTTCTACACTAATACAGAGGCCACAGACCTTTTTTTTTACAGTCTATGCCACAGACACATTGTACATGCATGATAACCTTTAATGGTAAATGGCACAGAGGGGGACAGACATTTACATTAAATGCTGCCTGGTAACTGTGGGTTTACATTTCCAGTGGGGAATGAAACCTGATCAAACGGAAAATGACTCCTCTGTTTAATGACCTCTATTTATGATAAGAAAACACACCGTTGAAGTTCACAGATGTTGTTGCACTAGAGGAATGAAAATTGTTTTGTTTTTTTTGTTTTTTTTTCCCAAGCTGACAACGCAATCCTTTTTGTTCCCAAAGGAAAATTTAACAGCAGCTGACAGTTATTGCTCTCTACATCTGGAGGTGGTTGATAGCGCAGGGCACTTCATGAGTAGGCTGGTTTGTGCCAGGTGTCTTTGATTGAGGACCCTAAACTTTGTCTTTATTTCCATTCGGATGGAGCGCAGCATTTGTGGAGCTGCCTTTCTGCTTCATGTGTTTAACTTTGAAACGGGTGACAAATCCTGTCTGGGCTTTTTGCTTTGGTGTAAAATGCACCGAACCAGTAAAGCAAACAAACAAAGTCTAAGCAATGCTTCTATAGGAGAAACGAAGGAAAAGCTGACACTTTGTTTCATGGAAAACAGAGCCGAAAACTTAGTTCCAAGAACTGAACTCACAGCGAATACATAAAAGCTAAATTATTCTTTGATTGTTTTATAATCGAATCTCCACAAAATGTTAAATCAACAAAAAGTAATATAAAACATTAGACAGTATTTTAAGCTCCTTAACTATTGTAACAGTGCTGCGTGTGTCTTTAATGAGTAGTAGTTCAATAAAGAGTATGTACGTTATGCTCTTAGGAGAGCAATGGCATTTACCAAGAGAGAAGATCTCCCACATAAGCACTCCAAAAGACCACACGTCACTCTGAGTAGTATAGATCTTGTCAAAAATCGCCTCTGGCGCCATCCACTTTAAGGGAAGTCTAGCCTGTAAAAAAAAAAAAGATAAGCACATTATGTTAGAGCCACTGTCACCTGTAAAGCTACCATTCCCAATTATTATTCCGCATTCAATATCGTGTAGCTTATAAAACACTGTCTATTTGATTATACAATCTGGGTGACGTCTTGGCTCACACTTGACCACAAGAAAACATCCTTTGACCAGAACAATATTTTCAGGGCTTATAAAATGACTATCAGCATGCCAAAGACTCTTGGCATTCACAGAATTATTTTATCTTTGTCCAGATGAACATTCACAGCGTCAGTGGTTTTTGGACTGTTATCATTTGTGTCCATCACACTAAGTAGTTTTGAAACACTGTGTGCATTATACAGACTTGCTGCACCATGTATCCGTGACCGACATCAAGTAATTGGATAATATACAACACTTACGTCTCCTTTGCGGACATAGTCTGGGTCCTTGTATACGTCTCTTGCAAGTCCAAAATCACAAATCTTCACAACATTGTTTTCAGACAGCAGGATGTTACGTGCAGCCAGATCACGGTGGATACACTTGTAGAAGTAAAAGAGAGATCCTATTAGATTGAGATATATCTTCTAGACCTTGAATTCAAATTTGTTTTAATAGTGGAAATATGTTGTGTTCTTGTATCTGCTTTATTTTTCTTCATACTTTAACTGACTAGGCAAAGTGTCTGTAGTGAAAATAATTTTTTTTGTCTTATTTGAACCATATGTGGCATTGTGCTGTCAGAAGAAGCACATGATGGAAAGCTGCGATAATATAAAACATGTGGAACTGCCATTGGTGAAAATCTGACCTGAGGTGAGATCTGCATCTTTAGTTCATGCCAACTAATCTCATCTGCTGGATGTGTGTTATTAAGTGTGTTGGATCAATAAAGTAATTTGGGTTTTCATATTCTGCAGTTTTGGACAAAACTTCTCAGAGAGTTGCCAAAATATAGAGATTGATTGTTACTATAAAAACATAAAAAGCCAGAAAATTGTTGAAAAAGGAAATTGGTATTAAAAAGAGCTGCCACAACAAACTAAGAATACAACGATTCATTGAGCCATTTTTCATGAAATCTTGAATAGGAAAAGCATGACTCTTACTTTTCTCGAAGCCAAGAACTCCATGCCTTTAGCCACTTGAAAGCTGTAGCAAATCAAGTCCTCCAATGTGAGCACTTTCTTATACAAATCCTCTTGCTCTGTAAGAAAAGGGTAAAAGAGCATCAGTGGCTAATCAAAACCATTTTCCCCCGAAAAAAGGAATTTCTACGAATCCACATTGTCTATCAAGCTTGAGCTTCCCCAAATCCCTTAATACAGTCATAAATCTACTGTTTACTATCAGTACATCCGATAAGGAGACACAATGAAATGACTTCTTTATATAGATGCAGACTGCAACATGCAGTTGGTCAATGATCCTCAAGTGAGCGGCTTGTGGGTGGGTTATCCACCTGAGTAAACAGTTTATCAAACCAGAAATAACCAGCGTGGGACTGCATAACCTAATGTAGCCATAGCAGTCTAGCTCTGGTCTTGAGGCAGGAAATTAGAAAAAGCTCTGTGCGCAGTGGGTGACAGTGGCTCGTACAAAATATCAGTTGTATTTATGATTCCCTGAGGAAGCCACCTATCAGATTGAGGGGGAAAAAACAATCAGCGGAGTCTTGAGAGGAGAGAGGGAGGGGCGGAGGTGAGGCAGGGGTTGGGAGGAAGGAGGGGAAAAGGGAAGGAAGACACTCAGTCGCTACCTTCCTCCTCTTCCTCCGATTCGCAGTAGCTCTTATCTTCAATGAAGCCGGAGCTGGCTGAACTTCCGGTGCTCGCCACGCTCTCCAACCTGCGCTTGATGAGCTCGCTCAGATCACAGCCTGAGCTGGAGCGCACAGCCTTACCGTCCTGAGACTGAGGGGAAAACATTCTGGTCAATATTGTACTCACCATGTCAAATCACTGCTGAATGAACATGAGGTGTCACTGCTTACCTTGTAAACCACAAAGTCACCTCTCTTACTCCTCAGGTAGTTGGAAAGATTTCCATACTTGCAGAATTCCACGATTATCATTAGGGGGCCTAAGTGTAAATCAAACCAATTGTTAAAACTGAGCAGTAAAAATGGTTGAATGTCTAATCTTATCATCCTCCTCTTACCTCCACGTTTTGTGCAGGCTCCTAGCAGATTGACCACATTGAGATGATGCCCAATATGGATCAGAATCTTCAGTTCAGACATTAAGGCTCTCCATTCATTATTTGTTGCTCCCACTGTGGAGTGTAGAGGAAGTTGGAGGAGAGGATAAAAGAAAAAAAAAAAAATTTTGTCAATGTACTGCGTGGTTGGAAAGGATTTTTGTTTGGATTGTTGGGAAAATGTATAATTACATTGTGGTGTGTCTTAAGGATGCAAGGCTGATTGTCCATTACTGTAACTCTCATTTTAAATGGAGATTTACTGTTAATATTGTGACGCAAATGACCTTCTAGACAACCTTTCAGATTGTTATTCTGTTCTCATAGAGCTCACGGCTCACTGTCAAAACTGAAAATTCTGTCATCATTTTCTCACCCTTTACTTCTTCCTAGCCTGCTTGACTTTCTTTTAACACAAAAGAAGATATTTTAATCAAAGCTGGAAATCTGTAACCATTGACTTTTATAGTTTTCCTACTATGGAAGTCAATGGTGACAGGTTTTCAGCTTTCTTCAAAATATCTTCTTTTGTGTTCAACAGAATATTCATAAGAAACTCAAAGGTTTGGAGCCACTTGAGGGTAAAGTAAACAGTGAGTCAATTTTGGGGTGAACAATCACTTCAAACTAATATCTTTTCCATTTTATTTTACATTTAAACAACTAAATGAATTCAAGGTCTAACTATTTAACCATCCCTATCCTGATTATAAACTAAGTATTACACTATATACATTTATGTGTGTGTCCTAAATCGTTTGAGCAGTGCTTTGATAATCAAGATAAACATCACGTTCACACATATAAAATCACAGGAAAGTATAAAGTTAAACTTCAAAGCCTGTCATTGTTTTTAAAGGAACCTTAAACAGACAACATAATGCAGACCATAAATTATGCTGTACAGATCAACATCTGGAGGCAACATTGTTATAATCCATCTAAAGGATCTGAATGAGAGAAACAGCACTTTACCAGTTTCTCAGTAGTTTGAACATAGTTCTAGGGAAATTTGTGGTCAGGAACATAATCCTGGTGACCTCTTGAGGTCGTCGAGTCAGACTGGGGGGCTGTTGTTTTAACACGTCAGCTTTCCTGTGGTTTAGGCCCATCAAAATGACATTGGAGAGCTATGTTCAACGTTGGGCAGTAATTTGAACATGATTCATACCAAAGACACCTCACAGTGACTTTTACTGAGAGGAATATTGCTGCTCCTAGTTTTAAAGTAGGCTAAGGAATGAACTCAGCATGAAGTGTATTTATGATGTCAAATGGAGGACAGTCACCTTTTTTTCCTTGAAATGTTAATATTTTTTTAAAATATGCAAATAATGAAACAGTCATTGGTTGATTGAAAAGGCTACATAATATAAAATGCGTGTAGACAGTCGATTTAATAATTTGACAGGATTCAAATGAAGGGAACTGCTTTTTATTAGGAACTGACCTGTGGTGCATGAGGAGGCATCAATCTTGCCTTTCCTTATATGATTAATGCACAGGGAAGATTAATATAATGACATGAGTGGAAATGCGTATCTAAAGAGTCGACAGATTTATCATCATCATCAAGAACAGACGAAACACCACCAGCAGAGCGGCGCTCATCACTCTGCCAGAAAACACCATCACTAAACAAACGCTACAGCCAGTTGACCAGACGGGGAGAGTTTAGACAAACACAGTCCTGCTAGACCAAAATATTTGTTTTACTTTAATGCATGACACAAACTCCTTGTGTTGATTCAATATTGTTGCGTTATAGCAGAGATTTTTGGAAAGTAGCCGTAAAATAATAGCAAACATCAACCAATTACAGAAGGTGAACCGTGCTGGTCCTGGTTCAGTGTGATCTAAGAAACATCTGTTCAGGGGTCATGATAAACGCTACGTGAGTATTTGCACATTCAGTTCGCTTTCGTATTCTGTTGTCCAAGTTTTTATATCTGTGGATTATCACATTAATGCAGAATGCAATACCCTGAGCAGCTGCTAATTATCTTCATATGTACTCAAGAAACATGCACAAAAAAACTGAAGATTTGCAATGGACAGGCTTTGGTTTTTCGATCTCTGATTAGATATACAGGACTAATGCCTAAAATACTGTCATAAAAAGTCTTTGCATATGATTTTATTTTAGCAAATGTGTGATGTGAGGGAATGTACAGTAATGTTGATCACATTCATCTAAGTACTTTAAGTTCTTGTACTGCGTTTCTCCTAATCTGATAGCATTATACTGTGGGGTCTAAAAGTCTGAAACCACAACCAGCAAGCTAAAAATGTAGTCATCGACTGTAAAGTAAAACTGGATAAACACAGTGAGATTTATTTTTGCTTTCACTGAAGGATTCTTTGGATTACTCTCAAATTATGCTGAATAAGGTTTTCACAAACGTCTGAAGTTCTTGCAGCTCGATAGCTGCTGTCAATCTTGGTACCAACCCAATAAATAAATTTTCTTTCCTTTTATCATTCATATAACTGATAATAATGAATCACTTTTGTAGCCCACTAAAAATAACACGTTACATTTACCTTTCAGCATTTTCACAGCCACTGTTTTGCATGTAGAAATCTTGTCAATGCAAAATGCAGAGGCCTCTACAACTTTTCCAAATGCTCCATGGCCCAAAGTTTTACCTGTTAGAAAGAGGAAGAGAGAGAGAGCTCCTACATGAGTTTGCCCTGTCCTGGGGGCTCATAAATCAGGCAGGATGCCCTGTCAGGAAAGATGTGAGGCTCTAATTAAAACAGCCTGCTGAGGCTGGGACTGCCTGACTGACCCTCTACTGAGAATTCATTGAGCAGTTAAAACTGAACGACAGAAGCTGATATCTAAAGGCATAATATTTTCTTCTGAAAACTTAGACAACCTTGATGCCCACAGTTTTCAAACAATAGGCCTGAGGATTAAGGCAATTAAAAAACAGAAAGAGCCAACTATGTATGGCTAAGTTTTGTATGCTCGGCTCCTTACAAATTCAGTCCCATAGGAGAGAAACTTCAATTTGAACTTTTTAGTTATTTCATATCTTTCATATTTTATAGTTATTTACTCTTGACAGCAGCTATGCATTTGTGTGTTTTAATTTGTTAAAAGCATTTTAAGAGAAACTTTGGACTGAAATGAAAAACACAGTTTGAATAAAAAGGATATTTTAACTCACCGAGTCTGAGGCGATCTTGAGGAAACTCCCATTTGTTGCTGTCATACGGTAGACGGTCACACTGCTCATCGAGAGGCATCTGTTCAGGATCCATGATGATGGACAGGTACCCTGTCTTTAAATCTGCTGAACTTGGCTGGTAGAATAATCAAATGAAATTCTTAAAAACTGAGAAAAAGCATAACAAGGTTTTGTCATTCTTCCTACGTAGGTACATGGCTGTTTCGATGCTGATAGTTCTTACTGTCAGAGCAAAAAAAATAAACAGCTTAGCAACTCAAGAATGTCGGTTACGCAAGCGCTAGTGGACAGAGGCACAAAGCCCTCATTCAAATGTTTGAAGTCAAGAAGGACAGATTTGTATTTGTAACAGATTAATACTTTTATTAAGCAAAGTAAGAACATAGTTTCATAGTAAGAACTATGAAATGAAAGAGCGTGAACAATTTTAAACAGCTGCTTCAACACTGAACACTAAGAAGAAATGTTTCTTGAGAAACAAATCAATGACACTGGTGCAATGATAGTGAACATTTAGCTTTGCTATCATAGAAATACATTTTAAATGTATTAAAACGGAAAATTATTTTACACTACTGTTGTTTTTATTTTTTAATTATAATTAAATAAATTCAGTCTTGATGAGCATCAAAATTTTACTGACCCCAAACAGGCATGGAGAGATATAGTTTAAGTATAATAACAGCAAAGTCCTTACCTTTCTTAATTTGCGGATAAAGAGAATGAGCATAATCCACAGGAATGTTGCTGCTGCTCCAGTCGACACCAAGATGATGACCTCAATATTTGGTTTACCATCTTCTCCTGTATGCAGAAACAGCATGTTTTCAATGAGAGAACCATCTGTACCATATTCACCACATGCATCATTCTAATGGACTAAATATTAAAAATGTTATTTACACATATAATCATGTTATTGTTAGGGGGCAGTTGTGGCCTAATGGTTAGAGAATTGGACTAGTAATTGAAAGGTATATAATTTCTATTTTGAAATGAGGGCTACAGTTTGTTTTAAGGAGGAGAGGTAGAGATTTTTTTTTATTCAGCTAGTCCATCTTTCAAACCCTCTGCCTCTTTAAAGAGATGGCTCATCAGTCATTAATGAACATCCTCAAAGACTACATAGAGGTCAACTCCCTTGTGAAAGCCAAGGACCCTGATTTTAACTTCCAGACTCCCATGATAAAACTCTGGAATTTGCATGGTATTTCTGGCAGTCTTAGTCAATCGTTCTCACTTGATAGTTATTCAAAGTTTGGCCAAACAAGGCTATTTAACCTGTTTACATTACTTGAAGTTTTTTTGCAACATCTTTACAATGACTGACAGGATGTTCCAAAACAGGACGATTTGTACAGTTATTGACTAATTTTCACATACTGAACAGTATGTAACAAAGACTTTCCCTAACTCCCTTGTTGTTTATGAAAACATGTAGACTGATATTAATGTAAAGAAAGGACTTGCGAGATTATTGCAAGTAAAATCAAAAGAATGTGGCATTTAGCCATGCTTCTGAGAGTTTTTTCAGTTCTAGAAAACATAAAATGAATGTGTTATAGAGCAGTTATATATTATAGAAAATGAAACTGCCATTCAGTGTACAAAAAGGAAAAAAACTATTTTGTCCTCTAAAGTCAATGTGTCAAAGGGATTCATTTAAATTAGCCTCAAATACATAAGGTGTGCAAGCAATAATTTGCTGGCTGCAGTTCAAAAAGCGACCACAACTAATATCATACCACAAATAACAAGGGTTTCAGAATTCTAGTGTGTAAAGTGCACAATTTATGTTCTATAACATGAATGATGAACAAAGAAATAAAGGCAGAACAAGGGTTTGTCATCATCCAAGTACTCACCTACTACAGTAATGACCGCGCTGGTTTTTGCTTCCCCTCCATCATTGCTGGCACGACACTCATAAATGCCCTCATCGTCCTTCTTCACCCTCTCAATAATTAGAGTGCCATCATCTTTTAGAGTGATTCCTGAAAGCGTTATTAAAAGAAAAATAACATTTACATCATACAAAATGAAACAGTCCCAGGTCTGGTGACATATCTACAATTAAAGAAACTATAAAATATTGCATAAGTACATGTATTGTTTTCTTACCTGGCCCCTCTGTGACAGGAGTCTTGTCTTTGTACCATGTGATAAAGGGTGCTGGAACACCATATGCCAAGCAGGCCAGTGTCAGGGTGCTGCTGCTGTTTACATCCTGATTGGTCAGATTCTGCATTAACCAGGGCCCTTGCCTCTCTGAGTCAGAAAACAGAAAGTTGCACATTGTTCACACAATAAATGCAAGCAATTGATGCACCAGGGAGAATTTCATGCCAACTAGCAAAATATTTCAGTCCATGCTGTCAAAATATTTCAGTCCAATATTTCAGAAATTAGAAATTATATTGCAATAAATTATGTTCCTTTTATTCTGCAATGTGCTGTATCATATCCTTATATGTTATTAGACATGTGTATTGGATTAGAAAATGTATTTATTTTGTTATTATAAAGAAATATAATGTAATAATTGTGTTTAGTATTGCATTGCTTTATACACATTATGCTGGCTATATATAAACTTTAGGCTACTGATATAATACTACAAGTATAATGACAACAATAACAATATTACTACTACTAATAAAACTAATAATAATAATAATAATGCAGTGAAATATGTACATATTCACCGATCAGTCCTAGATTATGTCAAATGATGTAGATTGCTGCTTAAATAAATACAAATCTGTTTGGTGCTTGATATATGAAACTCACCATCAATAGTCAAAGCAGACGTTATGTTGACAACTTTATTGGTGTTGATGTTTAAAGCCTGGCATTCATAGCCAATTGTGTGGTTTCTGGAGACATTGGGCAGCTTGATTGACAAAGATATAGTGTAGGGGTCAATCCGCAGAGTGGTATCACCTTTGGGCACCTTATGGCCCAGCGGATCATACCAATTCAGCCTATCGTAGAGGTATCTTGTGCCTCTGCAGGTCAATGTAATGTCATCTCCTGCAACCGCAGTGGAGGGCTCAATCTCAAAAGGCTGTGGGTGATCTAGTAAAGATAAACGAAAATAAGACAATTAAGAAGCTGAAGGAAGGAGATAAATTGACATGAAACGTGTCATTACACACAATATATTTACTGTGTACTTTTCATGCATAATCTGTAATCAGCAAGCAGACAAAGCGTGACTAACTCACAAAACATATGGCTCATAAGAGACCTGAAACTACACTATAGATGTACTGTTGAAAGACAATGTCGTTCTCTGGCCCACACTACAAATGCAAAGCTGCGCACACTGCAATGCCAGGAATGTCAAATTTGCAGTTATTTCCTGTTTCATCACTCCTAATTGGAAGCACGTTGTTGGCGAATGGCGGCAGCAATGGCTGACCTGGAGCATTACAATAGGAACCAGGCTAAGGCCAGACCTCCAGGGAACCACTGAAACGCTTGTTTATTCACAGCAATATACTACGTCCCACCAGAGGAGACAGCTGTTATTACTATTTCATCCCTCCGACCAGCATTCCTGCACACAAAGTCATCTTCACCTCTTGCATAGCACAGAATATTCTCCAGGGTTTTCGGTTCTTTTCTGGAGACGTGCCACTTGACATCCACCATTTTATCTCCTGTCTCCATTTTTATTGCACAGTTCTCATTTTTCACGCTTCCCCAATCCTCGGCTGCTATTTGCCGCAGCTCATTTTTTCTCATCATTCTAATCAAAGCAGCTTTGAAAAGTCTGACAGGCGACACACTTTTCATTACGTAACTCAGTGAACGGGTTTCTCATTTCAGAAACATTTGACCCTGGTCAGCGACAAATAAAAGTGATTCATTTTAAAACAGGAATTGGCATATTAGTGCCTGAGTCCATTCCAGAGTATGCGAGTGGAGCGGAAGAACAGGGACTGCATTTGCATGTTTTTGCTTAGAGTCTTTTTTTTTACTCCAATATTGCTTAATCATAAGCGTAAGATGACAGGCGAGAAGTCAGCCAGAATTCACCATGTAATAAAACATCGTGCTATGAACAGTTGAAACAAACAAAAGGATGCAAAATATTCATTCAAATACATAAAACATTTCTTTTAAAATAACCGACATACAGATCATGGATGTAATGATAAACCACCATTTGTTATAAAAAAATAAGAGAAAACGATTAAAATATTTATTTTCTACATGAAAATAAAGTTGATCCTTTATTTTGATGACCCTTTCTCTTGATTATCAATAACTTTATGCTATGACTATAAGTAACAATTTGTTAATGTGATAGTTCTGGTACCACTCTCATACTTTTCCTATGAAATAATCAAATAAATTAAATCAAATCATCTATATGCCACAAATCCACAAATAGCATGTGGCATTTTAATGTTCAGTACATGCAAAATGACTAACATACCATCCACATAAAAAGGGATTCTCATGGTCCGGTTGCCAAGTTCATTCCTTGCTGTACAGGAGTAGATCCCTGACACATTAGCTGTTTTCACCACCAGGGTACTTACAGTCTAGGAGGATGAGAAAAGATCATTAGAAGTGTAAATCTAAACATTCTTTAACCAGGAATAACACAACATTTCACATCTCATAAATCACAGAAGGCATGTCCATGTCCCATGCAATATCCTCATACACATTTAAAATGCCAGGCTTAATATTGTTACCATTCAACTGGAACTCATTAATAGCCTAAGTAGACATAATAATAATGCAAGTTTTTGGCAAGAGACCAGATTACTGAGCTCTGTTTTCAGTTTCAAACTACATCTGTTTTCTTGGCCATCACATCAAAGGTATGAAACACTCTGGGTGTATTTCTGGACCAATATAGCCATTTATCAGTTTACTTCCTGGGGTTCACAGACTGTTTATAAGACTTATTTGAAACTGAAGAAATACAGCTTTGGCTCTGAACAACAGGTATTTTAATTGTTTTTCTGTTTTAGTTTGTAAGGACGTACAACAGTCATACTTAATGCAAAATATATTTTTTTTACAAAGCTTAGAATTTCTCTTGTACACAACATTATACTGTTGAACAGACAGAAATGAGGTGTGGAGCTTGGGTAATGTAAATCTGTGGACCTGATGTAGTGCAATGGCATGTCGTTGTTTAGTCTTACATGAAGCTGATTTTTTACTGGCACACTGCGCAAAAACATACCTGAGAAAGCAGGCATGTTTCCATCTATTACACCTACCAATCTATTTTAACTAGGCACTGAAATATTGGTCTTAAATTTAATTTATTAACCCGATTCAGCAGGCTCAACCTGTAATGATACACATTAGTGTATCAATGTATATAAAGCTTTTCTAAGCATTTCTCTGATGACCTTGTTAGAAATTTAATGTGACCTTCCTACTTTTCTTTAAGTGGCCATTTTTCATTCTGTGGTTAAAAGGCACCATTTGAGATGGACCTTACCAGCCTGTTGTTCACAGAGCTGTGAAATTTATATGAGGTGACAGAAAGGAATTCACTCTAAACAAATCCCACCCTTTTAAACAGGCCTTGTTATCACTGACCACTGTGCTTCACCTTTGCCAAGCATCATCTATTTGTCACAAGAGCCTGTAAATGCAGCTAACCTCAAAATTTACACCTATTCCATAGTGAGAGCTGACCTCCTTGCACAAGGGAGGCTAGGCATGATTGGTTTTAAATGACATACCTACTGTGAGAATATACTGTGTTGCATAAATCTTGCTGTGAGAAAAAACATATTTCTATACGCTGGACCAGACTATAGTTTATACTTTGTGATTGTGACTAAAAATCATTCATAACTTAGAGCTGATGGTTTGCATTTGGTTTATTGCAGTTGCATGCATGCTTGACCTCAACGTACAATCGCAATGAAGTGTAGAAGAATGCTAAAAATGAAAACCTGCGCTTCATTAAGTTTAGGTCGAGTGGTTTCAGTAATAAGGCCTCCTGGGATGTTTTCCATAATGCCGGCAGTGTTCACTGTAACATTTGGCAGCACATGCAAAGGATGACAGAGTGACAGATATAAGAGCTCTGACTGCAACTACACACAATCTAGCAGTGGGGATTCATTCCTGGGGTGATAAGGTCAAATTAAATCAGGCACTTGGTGAACTTGTTGTCCCCAAAGCTCACTTTTTTATGTGATTTCAACACATTTGAAGGGACCGCAATGACTGTGCGTGTTTAGTTAAGTCATCTTATGTGTTTAAAATCAAGCCTCAAACAATCAACATTCAATGCGTGAACAGTCCTGGGAGAAAGTTCTGTTTATGAAGACTTTACTGGCTTCATTGCGTTCATTGAGATGGACTGATATATCAGTATAAACTGTGTCCTGAGGCACCACTCAAAGCAGCAGCTGCCCTGTTTACTGGCCTCTGTTCTCCACTAAAGCTGACTGAAGCGTGATATAATTCACAGCAGAGCTAAATGAGCCTCAGCTATTAGAGAGAACACACACATGGTCACTCGCATGCGCACAATGAAATCTGCTCACAAATCTGTTGGCACTTTAGCCAAAAAGACTACCAAGGCAGCACAATTGAAATATAATGCAGATTGTTGCCTCTTTTAAGTTTTTTTTATTAGATTGAGATCAATTTTCTCAAAATGTTTTCTAGAAGGGCAATTTGGTGATGTGAATGTTCAATAGAAGTTATGAGTTTTAAACGGAAGACAGATGGATGCAGTACATCCGATTTTGATTCTTCCCTTCTTACGAATATTTGTGTATGAAATTATAGGCTGCCTGCAGTATTTTGAGGTCATTTATTTTGGTCCAAAATAAGGCTGAAAGATTCATTAATCTGGATTAGCAACCTAGTTTCTATGTTATGTAAAAGCTTTGGTTTGCAAGCATTTAAACTAATAATTTTACAATTAATCATTTTATTTACAGTTTGCAGTCATTTACAGTCAGTTTATAGTGCATTTTTTGCCTCTATTCTGACAGGACAATGTGATGACAGGAAGCGACATTGGTGAGAGAGATACGATAGGATTAGGAAACATCTACAAGTTAAGACTCAAACTTGGGATGCCCACAATGCTGTTGCACTATACATCACTGCACAGCCAACTAGCCTAGTGGGCAGTGCAGTGATATATGGCACCAATATCTGCTCTTTAACTAACAATTATTTTTCCATTTTTCTAGGTACAATTTTTATGTTGTCAATATGGCAGTGTTCTAAACATGATAATACAGTGACACTTAGGGATGCAACTGTAGCATCACTCAATCACTAATTTAACAGTAGAAATGCACAGTTCTCAGTTTTTTTAACAGATAAATTAATAAATGCAAATCTCAGCATGACAGCTGCAATGATGAGATCTGTCTCATGTTAGATGATTTTTAAAGCTTCTCATCTCATGTGAGTGTACATTATTTGAACAATATGCTAAATTTTCAAAAACACCATTAATTTTGCCATGTATAAAACAGAACTAATAAGGGAAAATACTGAGTACATTTTTGAGGGCAAAAACCTTTACTAATAAATGACAAAATAATGCACATAATACATACCCGGTTTTTACTTTTCAATAATCCAACCTTGCTGTTGACATCCTTTATTGGATTATGAGGAAAATGGTCAGTGACATTTTCAACGGGAAAAGGATCAGTGTAAAGCTTGCATCTACCAGACAAAAAAGAAATAAGAAAAAAAATGAAGATTTAGAGAAATCATAATGGTTATCATAATAAACAGAAAACGAATCTGTCTTTGGAAAAACAGCAAATTGTTGAGCAATGAATGTCGTTCAGATACATTTATATTTTGCCACTGAAGACAAAGCTTCACAGACCCTGATGATTTTTTTTCTCTGAATTTAAGCACTATGTATTGCAAATCATATCCACAGGACAGCAAAGACCTGTTTTGCATCAATCTGAGTGGAGGAACAATTGGATTAATGAGAGTCGAGGTTGGAGAGGAAACCGCAGCGTGACAGGAAGGGCTGAATCATGCGTCACTGTTCAAAGGAAACACCCCCACACTCTGGACGGCTGAGATAAGGCTGATCCCAGACCTCCATGGTCAACAAGGGACAACTGATAACTTCTCACTGCTCCTTGATTAAGAAGACCTCAGAGAGATCACCTTCATGAGTGCAATAATGAGATCTCTAACGCTGGACCCTTCCAACAAAACACTGATTTAATGGACACTTAATGGCTATGTACACATCTCAACTAAAATATGGCCAAATAGGGGATTCACTCCCACAACTCCCGAATCTTGAAGAGTGAATGTGTCCACTTTCTCTTTTGGTTGCTCCTCAAAAAAAAAAAAAGAATTCATTTCAATTAGGCAAAATAAAAGAGGAATGGTTTTCCTCCAACTAGGGCATTGCAATTACCCTCAAATGCTCTCATTAGCTGTTGAAAATCAGGTCTTCTCACCATCTATATTATGAGCTGTTGTGTTTGCTGCCATCGCTGATTATATTTCAAACAGCCAAAGTGGTATTTTGGCACTGTGGTACAAAGCCTGAAGTATTTTTGTCGCAAATTTGGCAGCACTCTTCGACAAATAATTACTCTCAATTACGAGGAACTCTTGTCATGAGACACCAGTTTAGGGGACATCTGCAGCGGTCATAAAAGTTCACTAAAAGCCTGGCATTTACGCTGGGATGCTCTTGCTTTCAGCACAATGCAAGCTTGGGGAATGAGACTAATAAATTGTCCTTGCATTTACAGAGCCAATAACTGCAAAATGTAGCTCTGGGGCTATTTTTCATCGATAAGCATACTTTATGTTGGACCGGTGTCAAGGAAACGGATGCAGATCACTTGAATAATGAAAGCTGTGGGTAAAAGCCAGCATTCATCATTTATGTTAACACCTCAGCAAGAAATGAGATCTGCTATGCAGAAGTACGACAACTGTTTATGGAGCCACAAACCAAATATTGTGGAAATTACAAGAATAAACAGCCCATATTTCTGCTTTGACACAATTTCCTGTGTTTGTAAGTTGTACAATCTTTATCTGTTGGAAAAGCAATTAGATGATGCATATGAAATCAGAAAATGAACAGTAAGAAAAATTAGCACATTGGTTGACCTACTCTGTAAGATCAGCACTGGGGTCACATGGCTGCCAATACCAGGTAATGTTCGGCATGGGAATCCCAAACGCAGTGCAGGTGAGCTTGTGCCTCTGGTCATATCTGTAGGTCTGGGGGCCTGCTGGAGCCACGTCCTCCTCAAAGATCTTTGGCTTCACTGTGTGCAAATACAGAACATTAGTTATTTAAATAGTAAGTCCCAGAAAATAATAAAGATCATTAACACATCATTTAAAAAAAACTTTTACCTCATAACTCCAATTAGGATGAGTAAGAATATTCATGTTTACACAAACTTTAAGAAGAACAAGAACACTATTGCTTATATTGACCTTTACAGCAGTGCATCTGTGCTCATGAAACATCATGTTTAAATATTTCAGCATTTGATGAATGATGCCTAAAATTGTTTCTTAATTGCAACCAGAAAACTCTGAATGCTGTTTCTGTTGTTTTTGACCTTGGTTTTGCTTTTGGGTCTGTAATGATGTCATTTACTAGAGTTTAGGTTGAGGACAGAGAAGCATTGAAACAAAGATTTTATATTAGACCAGAATAGGTAACCATACTTGTGTACAACTTTTGAGTGGCAGGTTTCCAAAGTTTCTGGGTAAATCTGGGCAACACATTGCTATAATCTCAGCTCTGACAACACATGCCATAGATGAGAAGAGTGTATTAGTTCACAGACTAGCTCACCAGTTCTCTACTTACTGTGATATCTTCCTATGTTCTATAAAAATGCTAAAGAATGTCACTGGGTTTGCTTACATGTGATAATGTAATTAATTGACTTCTACTTTGATTTGTCAATGTCTCAAATAAGTTACAGTCCACATTTTTTCTTAAAACTGTGGACAAATATAAAGCAATATAAAAGTTTGCAGATGTATGGAAATATTGAAATATATAGGTTTAAGATATAAAGTACAACAAAGTACTGATAAATTAAAATGTTTTAAAGTAGAAAAACTACTTCAAAGACCAAAGTATGAATAACACTAAAGAAAATCACGAACAATATTTGACAGAAAAAAACTACATTACAGAAATCCGTTAATTTGATTGTTTATGTTTAGTTATGACATCTCTATTTGAGCCAGTGTTCCATGATGTGCAGTTCCTATTGTTTTTCAGTGCATTACCTCTGACTTCAAGCTTGTAACTGATGTTTCTGTAGAGACCCTTGTCCTGGTTTGACAGAGCGATAGTGAAAATCCCAGCATCCTTCTGCCTCACTTGTTTTATGGTCAGGTTGTAGCCCACAGTTTCATAACATGTGGAATTTTCAGAAATGGAAACTCCATCTTTGTACCTATACAAATTTACAGCAAAATGATATGATAAATCTAAATCTATTACTGTTAGCTGGTTACTACGACAATGAATCCTTGTTGTGGTTGCAAAGCCATATCTCTTGTTTTTATTATGCAAAGCACAAACTTACCACAAGACTCTGTCGGGTGCAGGAACAGCATTGACCCGAGGCTCAAACTGCACCCTTCTACCTTCTATAGTAGAGGTGAATTTGCGTTTATTATGGGTCACATTGAGGAATGGATGTTCTGTAAGAGAAACAGACAAAAATCTATTCAAATCCCTTTAAACTCAGAGCAAGAGTGTGTTATTGCAGTGTCACAACATCCTCACCATAAACAATAACTTTGGTTGACGTTTGAAGCTTTTTAAATTCAATTGATCCTGTGCACATGTATGTGCCCTTGTCCTCCATTGTCACATTAGGCACAATTAATGCGTTAGACATCACCATGATCTGGGCAGGTTTGACCTGTGTTTTGTTGAAATGGTGAGTGCGATTGATCTGCAAACACAGAGGATAAATATCAGATCAAGTCTTGGATAACGGCAGTTCAAATCAGATGACTGATGAATGTGTACAGTATTCATCTAGTTAAAACTCAGCATCTTTAGAATGGCTCTCAGTTACTCACCGGCCCCTTATGAAACTCCCACTCAAAGTGAATTCTGCCATTGTAAGTGGTCTCTGCAGTACAGTTGAGGATCAGGGTGTCACCGACCAGTACTCTAGGTCTTTCTGGCTCGATGGCAAGGTTTTTAATTTCCATTGCTAGACAGAGAACAGGACATCAATTCATGCTACATCT
Source organism: Danio choprae (assembly GCA_903798125.1). Taxonomy (NCBI): domain Eukaryota; kingdom Metazoa; phylum Chordata; class Actinopteri; order Cypriniformes; family Danionidae; genus Danio; species Danio choprae. The sequence goes on from CAIGQW010055024.1 coordinate 9,737,333, forward strand.
TGAAAAAAGCTTTTGTAATTTACAAATGTAAATGCATAACTGGGATTTCCCTCCTACTGTTAAGCAGTTACCTTTTTGAGCTATGCATTTTAGCAATTAAAATGACTTACTTAGCCTTTTAAGTAAGTAGACTGTTGAAAATTCTGCGTTATCCACCCTGGTCACACATGTAATTAGATGGTAGCTGTCAAAAGGTCTTAAAGGGACCGTGAAACCTTTTTTTGGATCCCACTGGACCCCCCTTCTCACATCATCTGCCATAGAATTAATCTGCTGCGAAAAAGAAGAGATTTCCTATAACTTTGTTGTGTGAAGCTTTTATGGCTGATGATTACTAGACAATCCAGTAATGAGAAAAACAGAGCCAAGTCAACTGTATACACCATTTCTCTTCTTTTGTTTGTTCTGAGTCCAAGTGCCCAGCTAGAAAAGAAGGGAAGGAAGGATACAGGAAGGACAAATGCCACACATCTTCCAATGGCAGGAAGGTCACATAACTATCTGTGCCATCTGGCTTAGAAGTGTTTATCCATGGCAAAGAACAGTGAGAAATGACCATAGTCCTGTTACATGGCCACTGTAGAAAAAACACTAATCAATGAAATTTCTCGCTTCCAGTTTAGAGGAAATAATTTACAGATCTTACTATGACTTAAGAGGTTGTTAAAGCAAACTTGATGGCCAAACCGAAGTTAAAATAAAATAAAATAAAATAAGTAAGCTGGACTATTTTTCTCCCTGGTCTTCCTGGACATGATGCATAAAAAAGATGCTTTATTTATAGCCTGAGCTTCTATTTTGAGTGAAAAACAACAGCTCAAAACTACCTTCCTGTTCTTACAGGAAGCAGACAGAGTGACTCCCGAGCCTCCTTGAGCATATGGCACACTGTCTCTATCTATATACGTAGGCTTAGGCTTTTGATGGGTGTGAGAGCCTCTGAGACGCTCAAGGTCCAATGCATTCTTCAATGTCAGATCATACAAAACAGTTTTTCATGCAATGGTTCCCAAGCCACAAAAAGCAGGTAAAACATTCACCTTGACCATATGCAGCCTTAAATTATATGTGAATATATTTATGTTCAGTGAGTTCAAAAACAGTGTTGCTAACATAAAATACTCACAGTCTCAAGGATAACGTTTTGGTTCGGGTATGTTGTTCTGCAGGGGACCACAAAAGACGGATCATTTCGATATACAAAAAGCGGATGTGGTAAACTGTAAGCCTCCACAAATGGATGATGGGGATCTGTGATTTAAATATTAAACAAGACAACATACAGTGAGCACAAATGAATATACAAACCACAAATACAATAATGCAGAAAGAGCTTTGTGAATTTTGTGAACTGTTATGCTGAATTCTAGACTTTAGGCAATGCAGACCTGGATCAATTAATCATTCCAGATAAAGTCAGATCACTTTTCTCTTTAAACAGCAAACAGGACACAAGCCGCTGGATAAAGAAACTGAAACAGCTTGGCAGGAGGAGATGTTACTGTACAGCAATGCTGTGAGATTGGCGTGATTAAACAAACAAGATCTTGTGTGTGTTGACAGTGTCCATGTAATAAAATATGTTTTTAAACAAACTTATCTTGCATAAGCATTGGAATTGCATAGTGAGAGGAACCAGGGGACTATCAGGTATTAAAATGGCTGTATGTGCAGCAGACTCCAGAGGAGGAGGTCCGCTAAATAAAACAGCTGCTGAGCCAAATACTTAGTGAGCTTTGTTGTCATTTTCACAGCTAAAGTTATCTTTTGGGACATACACTACCATTCAAAATGTTATGGTCAGATTTTTTAAAAATGTTTTTGAAAAAAAATAAATAAATTATGCTCTCACACTGTTCTTAGATTAAAAAACTGTTTTAATTAAAGAAAAATGTATTTATGTGATGGCAAAACTTATTTTTAGCAACTGTTTATCCAGTCTTCAGTCTCACATGATCATAGAGAAGTCTAATATACTGATGGTATTCAAAAAACACTTTTATAAGAAACTTCTATATAAAAAAATACAGATTCTTTGATTAATCTGATGTTTTATTTATTCAAATTTTGCATTGTAAATGTCTTTAACACAACTTATAATTAATTAATTTATTGCAATCTTGCTGAATAAAATGACTAAAATTTTATAATAAAAAAGCTACTTAAAGTACATTCAGAAAACCCCTTATTGCACTTCCTTAAAACTTTTAACAGCTTAAACAGTTGTTGTAAGGCACAGGAAGACTCTAAGTAGCACACCAAACAGGAAATTATCAAAACCTAGGCTTCCAGAACAATCCAACTCCGTTTCAACCTCTAAAGACATCAGCTTAATATAAAAGGCTTCCTTTTTGTGTCACTGATTTTCTATTTCCTAGTGTTGTGACAGCTAGGTTCTTTCTTGCAGATACGGCCCACTTCTCTGTGATTCAAATCTTCTAATTGAGCGCTGTCTAGCTGCATAACTGCTAGCTCCATTACCTAGCTAACAGTTCTAAGGTTTTGTTGTAGCTTTAGTGAGGTCTACAATGAGGTGAAGCCATTACTTCATTTATTTCTTGGAGTAGTTCCAAGCCCCATTTTAAATAGAGAGACCTCAAATTTCTCTTCTGGCACATAATTAAAAATAAAAGGCCTTGCCTCTTTATTCAACCAGTTGGGAAACCAAAACCCATGATGTACAGTTCTGGGCAAAACAAAAGAATTTAGCCTAAGATGATGGGGATTTAAACGTCTTAATCATGAATCACTGGTCAAAATTTAGAAAGAATTGCACATATTTACAAAATTTTTTCAAAATACAGAACAGCCTTTGCCTTCATTTTCTTTAGGGGTGTGTTTGTAGTTCAGTTCTCATGGTCTGTCTGATCCAGACCAAAACTTTAAATGATGTTTTAGCCCTGGGTATTAGGATATATATTTTATCTGGATTTTATTGGGATATTTTAAAAAAATGAACTTGCCAAGCAATCAAAAGCAATGCTGTGTGCTAGTCTACATGCTCTTGTGCATGCACATCTGTATTTTAATCAGTTGAGAACTTGTGAATAGCTTATAAAATGTGAATTTGAGTCAAAACAGTGCCAGAATGACTTTTTTCCTTTGAAGGTGGTAGACCCATCTTGTCATTGGTCTCATTTCTTTTGTGTGCTACTAAACAACAGCATTCTCACTCAACTGAACTGTGCTAACAGAGCTATCACACATAGGTTCGCTTTAATTGAAGAGTGAACACACCAAATTATTTGGGCTTTGTGGGCAAACTTGGAGACAGCTTTTTAACAGGAAAGAAAGTCAATGCTGTTCAAGCAGGTTGAGAAATAGTTATAAGTTTAAGACCATTGCCCTTTGATCTGTTTACCAACAGGAAGCTTTATTTTAAGAAACTATTTTAGGTCAGTGCTAAAAATTTTAGTAGTCTTAACATCTTACCTTTAACAAAAACATATGTGGACAATTCATGATCGCTGGACTTTTTGTGACTGCATGTGTACAAGCCAGTGTCGTTGTGCCTCAAGTTGTGTATGACTAGCTTGCTGCAGTGCTTGTGCAGTCTCTCCTCACACGACTCAATGCGTACCGATGACACACTTCTGCTAGCCAGCCTCCAGTACAGCGTAGTTGATCCTCTAATGTAAGTCACACACACACACACACAAAAAACATCACAAATAAACAAAGCAATTACATTTTTTTATTCATGACATAATTTAGACAAACTTAACAAACTCAACTTAGCACACACAAACACATCCAGCAGCCTTTTTCAGTTTACTGATTACAAACATAACCATAAAAGTAACTTAACCAAATCAACTGCACATGATTTTTGATTGACATACTGAGCAGTACTTCATGATTATGAATAAGGTTAATATCTAAGAAAAATCTGTTTAAAACAAATAATTATTCAACTGATACTTCAAAATTCAACATTTTTTGAATGACTAAAGGTACGTGGTTAGCACTGTCGCTGTGTGGCGTTCTATGCACGTTCTGCCCATGTTTGCATGGGTTTCCTCCAGGTGCTCCGGTTTCCCCCCAGTCCAAAAACATGTGTTATAGGTCAATTGGGTAAACAAAATTGGCCATAGTGAATTAATGTAAATGTAAAACAGTGTATGGGTGTTTCCCAGCACTGGGTTGCGAATGGAAGAGCATCCACAGCATAGAAAATATGCCAGAGTAATTGGCGGTTCATTCCTCTGTGGTGACCCCTGATAAACCAGCTGAAGGATAGTAAGTCAGTGGCAAAAAAAACAAACACTTTTAACTCAGAGAGCACATCAGATTCCTATTCAGCATTCCCAGGATATTCAGTTTATTTTGGAAAATTTTACATGTACAGTTAGTGTCTGACTTTCACATGGGAACAGGTGTTTAGTGGATAAAGTGTCCAAATGACATGTTTGTTTTACCAAGAGAACATTAAACAGAGAATCCCAGCAGAGAATCAGACATATCTCACATACCACCAGTGCTGCCACCAGACTAATGGGTCATGCAACTTCAGTCTCAAATCTCTGTCCAGAGCCAAAGACAGTATCAGCTTTTGGCTTACACATGGCCTTGTAGGGAAGCATTACATTAGTCAAGCTTCTTCAGAGTCAGCATTCCTGGCATGACTACAATAGCATGCAATGATCTCTCAGAGCACTGTGTATGTTTCAGAAGCCTCTCAGTCCACTTCTCTCTCTCCAATAATTGGATATTTTGGGCCTATACTGCTTTTCTGGCATTCATGACACTCATGTCAAAACAAAAGCAAATGAGTTTATTTTTGAAGGGTGGTGATGTGATATCAGCATGTTTGGATACACACCAGCTGCACCCAAAAATCTTACCTTAATTTAATCATCCTCAAGTTAACATGACTTTTTTAAGGGGTCATGCAGATTTAGAACTATAGGTGAACTAAAGGTGAGAGGACAGAAATTATATTTTTTAAATGAACAGCATTTTGGGATTTAGATACTGGTCTCCAATAGGAGATATTGGTGTTGTTCAGGGGTTTGTTTTATTTTTCTTTACAAAATTAAACAGCAAAACATTTCATTTTGAGTAAAAATACTTTTAGTGTGTCCATGTTTGAGATTTGACAGAAAAACTAAAAGTTGTCAGAGTCTTACTAAGTTTTACTAAGTTACTTTTTTCAGTCTGAATATTGGAGTGCTTACGGTATAACTTCAGTTAAATTGACATATTTTAGCCTTTCTTAGATCTGCATTGGTTTGTGTAAGATATGGGACAGTGGATGGACGCAGTACCTGCAAATGAGTGTGAGTGTCCCACCAACATGCTGAAGGTGTGTGTCTCCCTCAGGAAGCAGTTGTGGATCAGGCAGATGAGATCCCTCTACCAACCCTACAGAAAACAAAGAACAGAACAACACACAGTCAATAAGACTGAACACGAACATCAAAAACGGATTAAATCTTCATTCCTGAATACAGTAACATAACTCTGTGTAATATAGACAATGCCACAAGCTTACACTTACAAAATACTGTAACTTTCAACATGAGGGTGAGTAAACAATATACATTTTTGTTTAACCATACAATTGCATTACTCTCAGGAGAACACATGCATAAGCTTAAACCATGGTTAAGCAGACCAAAAAAAAGAAAACTCAATTACAAGAGGTAACATTTTAAGAGCATTTCAGTGTGATTTGGACACTCTGATTCAGAATGTTATGCAATGGCCTTTCCACTCCCATGTGGAGCTCCAGAATCCAACTCAGTGCAGTTTAGTCTGTGCTAGACAGGTTTAAGCTGGCAGATATGTGAAAACAGCGCAGGCCAGAGGTACAGCTGTGCCCCCCACAGAGCGGTCACCTCTGTCAGCATGTGTGTGAGAAAACAAGGCAGACACAGATGCATCAGATGTCCTTAAACACATCCTTCACATCACTCAGTCCTCTCTTTCTGTCCCTTGCATAATGTCACCTTTTTTATTCTCAGATGAAGAGATTCAGTTAATTCCATCTCGTGAGATCTCTTCTGTGTGCTATTATTACAGTGAAGGTTCACTGCTGGTCTGGAGCCAGGTTAAGTTGATGATAGGACAGGAAATAGTATCATTCCCTCTGCTGCTCAGGACAGGTGACACTCGTCTCATAAGAGATTTCCGCCTTTTGAAGCTACTCCCTGACTGCTTTGTGTTATAACAGGTTATTTGTGTTGCCAGGCAAAAAAAGGTTTATTTCTGGGAAAACTCCCTTGCAAAAAAGACCAGCTTAGGGTCATTTGAACTAGGCTGTGTTGTACTGTCTAACAAGAGGACCAACACAGAAATGAAGATTGGTTTAGCACTTTTGCACTTTAGATAAAAAACTGATGCTATGCAAATGCCATTGATCGAACACACTTTTACACTGATGAACAATAAAACTGCAGCAGTTAAATGGAAGGTACACTGGCGCAGATGGCTCTACTTTTTTCATTGTTTCTCTATAACTTTTTGGCAAATGATTTAAGTCACTGTGTCACGTTAAAAAGTGTAAACTAAACTTAAACCAAAGGTAACCTCATTTAAAACTTTAATTTCTTAAAGTGTCTGTTATACCTGCAGCAACTTTTTATGTCATTCTTTTTTAGGGGTAAAACGAAAGTAGCAGTACACTTTTAGAAAACAGTGCTTTAGATTTGTTATGTCGACATTTCATTTTTATAAATGGCTTAAAAACAGCTGCACTCACAAAATGAACTTGCCACACCACAAATGCCACTTAATATGAACTTCCTCTCAGTGTGCTAGAGCATCATTGTTGTTTCACAGTCCAAGGTTAGTTAAGGGGAGCGGATGTAGCCAGAGCTATTCACGCAAAGTACACATTTCTATCAGCTTGATACTATCCCTCTGTCCAGAGGAGACATTACCAGACATAACCACAGCTGTCCTAGTCAACAAAAAAAATCCTAGTCAAAAAAATAAATAAATTTACTCACCCTGTGGTCAGCACTGGAAATCTGTTCTGGAGATGTTTAGACATCTTAGAGTTATAGAACAAACACGTATTAAAAATATCTTTGTGTCATGCTTGATGAAAAACACCAACATCACAGCAGTCACAGACCAAACCAGTAACTCTCTGCAGGTCCACCTAGTGTCGCAGACAAACGCAATTCACAATGAAATGCTTATTTCCTAAAACTCATATGTTGTACAATTTGTCCGCATGAGTCATCATCACTCATTCTCGTCAAGATGTTTTTAGAAACACAGTAAATCTTAATCTGTTACATCAGCGTTACAAGAAGATGCCGCTCCCACTGTACAGTTGCTGAATGGATCAATGAGTCAAACTGAGTTTGGCTGCATGTACCACACAAAATCACAAGTTTTTATAAGAAATTATTAGTTCCTGATGACGTTCACATATTCTTCTTTTCCCTCAAAGCCTCATTCACAGATGTATGTTTGCATTCAAACATCAGCGGTGAATCACATCCTATAAAACCCAAGAACTCTCGCTGTCTTCACAGCTGCCCCGTTCGGCAGGGGCCCCCAGCAGCCCACTTAAGAAGAACACTTTCTCATAAAAACCTCGTCTCTGTCCCTGTACACCCACATATTCTCACAGCACACAGACCCCCACCTGCCCCTGATGTCTGCCCAGTGCTGACCTCAGCGCGGCACTTCGCCCCCCTCTCCAACAGCTGTGTACTGCATTCCTCCAGCACAGAGACTGAAAAATGTCAAAAATGAGGCTTGTTGTGGTGCTTCAAGGGGCCTGGGACCTGGTTTCTATTATAGCCTATTAAAAACAATAGACAACCATGGAAGCATGGAAAAAAACACAGTGCTGATGCTACGTGCGTTGCCATATTCAGCCTATGTGCCTCCTGTGGGAACAGCTAAAATACATGTTACTGTCACAAGGCTGTTCCTTCTGGCCTTCCAAAATCTTATGATCAGCCAATCACGGATGTTTGTATTTAGTGGGAATCTACTAAGAAAAAGAAAATTGATGTGTGGTTTTCCATGGAAATCTGACTTCTGGAGCACTATAAATAATCAGTATTGTCTTGCGAAACATTAAGACCAATAACACGTCATTGGTCTCTGCTGGATGTTAAAAAGCTGGAACCTATGAAGTCAGATAATGCTTGGGTTTGATTTTTTTTTTTTTTTTACAGATGTAATTCAATTTACTTGTGTACTGTCTTTTGAAGTGAGGAAATCCTGTCGCTGCCCTGTCAGCGTTGGTCATAATATGCGGAATTCCCTACTCTGTGGCTGGTACAAGACTGGTTGTGCTTCCCGTCCACCCATGTGATGTACACTACCAGTAAAGCAGTCTCTGAGGACAGGGCAGGGGGAATCTTTTTTGGGCTTACACAACAATAGAAGTTCATTTATCATTTAGCCTTGCTGAAAAACCTATTGTGATTTCAATAGTCTACAAGCAGTGAAGGTCTCTCAATAAATAACAATAATGTCAAACAATATGGGCCCAGAAACACAACGTCAGGCAAACGTCAGGCAACTGTTGCACGCGACCAATCATGCATTAACTTCTTTCCTGTCTTTTTTGAAAGAAGACAAAGTACCCATCCGGGACTTGTATAACTCTGAAAATACAAGAATCTGTCAAGACGGAAATATGAGTATTTGTCTACATAAGCTGACATGCAATACTGTGAGTTTTTTTGTTTTAAAAGATATATTATGACCACACACACAATTTTAGCTATTTGTTTATTGCATAAATTGTGTAATATGTCTGATAATGTATAGTCAGCTGGTCATTATTACCTAAATAAACCCAGGCAGGGTAAATAGGTCTAGTACTGTTTATTTTGAAATAATGAACACCTGTCTGCACATAACAACACTATTTGTGTCTATTTACAATGTAAAAAAAATTACATATTCTTATAATAATTGGAATTGGAGTTTACATTTTATTATTATTATGATGTGTAGGAAAATTAATTAATTCATTTATTTTATTTTCGGCTTAGTCCCTTTATTAATCTGGGGTCGCCACAGCTGAATGAACCATTCGCCAACTTATCCAGCATATGTTTTTACGCAGCGGATGTCCTTCCAGCTGCAACCCATCACTGGGAAACACCCATACACTTCCATTCACACACATACACTACGGACAATTTAGCTTACCCAATTCACCTATAGCGCATGTCTTTGGACTTGTAGGGGAAACCGGAGCACCCGGAGGAAACCCACGCAAACACGGGGAGAACATGCAAACTCCACACAAAAATGCCAACTGACCCAGCCGAGGTTTGAACCAGCGACCTTCTTGCTGTGAAGCGAGAGCGCCACCGTGCTGCCCAGGAAAATTAAAATTGAGAATAAAATTATACAAATGACCAAACTAAATTAAGAATTTTCACAGGATGTTGTAATATAATACTATAATATACCTGCTTACAAATGTACTAAAGTTGATGTGGAACAGTTATTCTGCCTCTAATCATACTTTTATCTATTTCTGTTATTGTCACAAAAATGTTTCACAAAATGTTCAAGGAGCTGATGGCAGACTTGACTCTTCTTAAAATCAAGACCACCCGCCAAAACAGTTGCTACTACACCTCCAACAGTGCTTCTTATTCATTGAAGTGTTCTCTTGTTGCAAGTCCCTATGCTACATCTATTGCTCCCTGCCAAGCCGCAAGGTTAAGACAACAGCAATGGAGAATGCAGATTTTATTAGTTCCTGGATTGGTCTTCAGATGGACAAATTCAGGGCTAAAAAAACCTATACACATACACACAACCTGCAAGAACAAACTAAATAAGATGCTAAATTAAACAGACAACATCTAGTAATTTTGGTCATATTTGATCACATATTAAAACAATGTGATATGACCAGGGAAGCAGTCTCAATAAGTGGATTTGAATCACATAAGCTCGCACAATATGTTTGGGAGATCAGGGGATTGTGCTGCATTTCATGCTGGAGATTTTCCTTGAAATTGCAATATAACGCAACACGAGCAGCCATAACGTCTACAGAGAAATCAGTTGTCTGTCAAAGAGAAAAGACAAATTGGTGGAAATACCCAATTGCCAATAAATAAGTTACAAAGATATCTCCACAGCTCCTATAGACTGATGTGCAATGGATGTCTTACATAATTTTGGCATTTCTGAGAGATCAGAAACATGTCAAAATGACCAGCACATTTAGTGTTTCATGAGGGGAAAAAATGGGGAAAGCCACAAAGAAAGTAAAAAACAAAATAATAAAAAATTATGTACTGCACAGGCTATACTCGTGTAAGATAAGTGGATGAGCTTGAATTGCATTTGGCTGACACCTACCTACAGTATTCCTCCTAACGTGCACTGCTGATGAACGGATGTTCACAAGGAACTCCCTGAGCTTGGAAAATAAAATACAATCTAAAAGAAACACTTCACATTTACCCAGATGCTTCCCTGTTTCGTACATTGAACTGGATGGCAAAATAATTGTTTCAAAGTATTTACACTGCAAATATAAGCACACAGCACAATGAAAGCAAAGTTTTGATGCTGAATCTTTGACTGCAAGTAGTGCAGAAAATGTAACTTGCAATTACTAACATACTTGTAACCACAATAGTTTGCAATATGCTTTCATTCAGCAACATTAAATAACCTATAGTGCATTGCCTTTCAGACTTGATTCATGTGCTGCAAGCTTTACAAACCTTAACTTTAGGTTGTGTTCTACGTAGATTAAGAATCATTAAAATATGTTTCAGTTTCACTGGGGAAATTATTTAATAACTATAAAGTTTAAATTTTACAATCTATTGTATGAGACATCACTTAATTTTTGTACAATTCTGTTAAGCACACAGTGAGCACTGCAGATATGCATTGCTTATGTTCCAGCATTAAAATCCTTTATTAATCTTGTGTTGTGAAGTTTAAAGAACAAGCACAAGTGGGTGTTCTGAAAAATAATGTAGTGCAGAGGGTTCTCAGATGTGTAAAATTCCTGGAGTAATTTCACCTTTAAATAGCCAAGAAAATTTTGAAAACAGAGCCCCTGGCTATATCTGGATTGATTCAAGATGTTTTATATCTCTCTACACAGTAGCATTATGGAAAATGTCTTTCACTTAAAGCAGACTTTAATCCTTTCATTCCCATCTACAAGATCTCCAACCGACAAGATGTGTTTCACTTCTGTAAATGTGAACAGTTATTAGAAAATGATGAATTTGACTTGTGGATGTGACTCATATAGCATATGCAAAAGTTCAATCTGATGAACTGGAAAGTTCAATCATCACATGAGACATACGGTATCACACATATTGTATCGATATAGTGGTAATAAAACCATATCACAAGGGTAATTTCACACAGTTTAACAAAATTTGTGATACAAATATCTTAAATGTAAAACTTACACTGCACCATCATAATAGGCTTCTGCTGATATCACATTATCACACATATCAGTTTTGACATATACTGCAAGCTGCAAAAGTTTTACTTTTACATGTATAATAACAAACATGCATGGTGTATTACTTTATTGTATACATGTTCAGAGTAAACAAATGTTTCAACCAAATTGAATTGCTAGGACTTTACAAAAATCTCTCATTAGAAAATGTTAGTTAATAATTCTTTCATTCATTTTCTTTTCGGCCAACTGACCCAGCCGGGACTCAAACCAGCAACCTTCTTGCTGTGAGGCGACAGTGGTAACCACTGAGCCACCATGCCGCCCCCTATGTTGATATTAGTTTACAAAAATACAACTGAATCTTATCAGTAATTATCCCCATTTAATAAAATGATTACTACTTGTAATCAGATTACAACTACGGTTTTAAGGCATTAACATCACCTAAGATTAATAAAACCTTTTGTAGCTTTCATTGTGAGTTAACACGTCAACTATTTGAGCTTTATTGCTATATTATATAAATAGTCACAGAATTTTCAATCAATATTTCAATCAGTGTAGTAGGCCAGAAGTGAAAAACTGTTAAGCTAACCAATTACATCTCCAAGCATTTGGTGCCATAATAAACACCACTGGATATTTCTAAAAAGCATCCAACAAGTTTAAATAATAAATAATTATTTATGTCATTTTAAAGTGCCCACGATATCAATAGAGTACATGTTCATCATCACAATATACTAAATTAACGTGACATAAAAACCCATATTTTTGACTAATGGATTTACCATACATCCCTGACATATAAAATATAATGGCATACTCTTCCGCTCATCCATTGTGTCAAGATGGGGCGACTGACACACATTTGGAGTAGAGGAGCAAGCAAGAAGTCTGGGGAAGGAATCTTTACTCAGGTAGCGTGTCACATTTCCGTGACCTCTACTGCCAGAACAATTCCAGGGTGCCTCCTGCCTCTCCATCCGCTTCCTTCATGTGTCTTTCCCACGCTCAGCGCAAGGACAGCAAAGGAAATCTACTTGGAAACCTTGTAGACAAAGCCTGAAGACCCAAAAAGTCATAGGGGGAGCAGTATTTCCTCTGTTTGGACCAGAGTAAGAGCTCCTGTTTGTTTGGACAGCAAGAGGAAGACCTGTATCTGTAGCGCACAAGTGCTGTCACAATGAACAATGGCATCCACCTTTTACTATCCAACTTGTTTATAAGGAGATGCAGCCAGAAAACCAATCAGCCAAAAGTCAACAATATACGTTCTATTGTAAACACATATTCTCTTTTCAAACTTGAGAACAACACCGGAACTGGGGATGAATCCAAGCTGCTCAGTCACAATAAAATGTTTTGCATGTTAGACCTGATGTTTTAAACACAATACATGTTCATTCCTGGAATAACTTGTGCGAGAGAATGGATGAATGCTCCGACCTACTGTTCTGCTCTGACTAGTTGCAGACTGTTTAATAAAACTGACCATATGTTTGGGCGTCCCATAACCAAAGTCAGTAAAATAATTTAAGCCCCATCAGGGAGAAACAACTCGTGTGCTACTTGAGCGGTTTATTTACTGTCAGAGTGGAGAACACTCGCTCTTAAAAAAAGTTCCCAAATAACCTTTCAGAACAACTTTTAGCTTTAAATTGAATGATCTAAAGAACATTTTACACCATAAAGAAACTTTTGTGCAATGAAAGGTGATGTAACAGGTTCTGTAACCAGCAATGCCAATAAAGAGCCAATATTATTAAAAGCAGTAATCACAAAAACTCACAACACACTTAATGTAGAACCCAATAAAGGTTTTACAATGCATCTGGCACATTTGATCCCAAAATGCAATACCAAAATGCTTTGTATGGGGACTTCAACCATAACACGATATCAGCCAACATCATAAAGACTGGAGGGAGTATTATTTTGTTTTTTCAGTGTTTTTCGACTACTACAACGATGTATAATCCGTCATATTGTAATATCTTTTTATTATATAACAATCAGAACAAACAACAAACGTATCAATTAATCCCACGTGATCAAATAAGTGGTGGAATTTTCTATAGCAGTAAACATGTCATCATCCTCACTTGTTTATATGCCTTTAAAATGCAGATCAGCTAATGTGGAGAACTGAACTTCAGTCCGCATCTGTACAACAGCAGCCCCAAGAAACCGAGTGCAGCTCAACTCAAAGCGCGAAACAATTACAAAAGCGCACACTTACCACTTGAAATAAAATTAAAAAGCAGTTGTAGGGTGAAGAAGCCTCTGACTGAGGATTTAACAGGAGTCATTTCGTCTGTTAAAATAACGTCCCGAATGATACTCCGTCTGTCACTTCACGTTTGGATGCGGCTGCAGTAGTCCAGAACTTAATTTCTCTTGATGAATGATTATATGCTTATAGTTCCTGTTGATATGATAGAGATGGTTCTTTCGGTGATGTATCAAGTTAAAACACCTCTCAGTGACTGTAAAGTATCGCACAGGACTGCGCCTGCCCCGGTACTAAGACGAATGGAGAAACTCCACTGACTCCACTACTCCCGAGGGCAGGTGCGACCGCTGTCCGTCCTTCCTAAAACTGAATGAATGAGATTTCCAAAACTAGACTCTGTAGTGAAGGTGTAACAGCTATTTATCTACCTTCCCACCATACCTCTGACTTTTCTACTGGGCTTTTCCCTCTCAAAGGCTTTATATGAGTGAAGCGAGGACGGAAGGACGCAACGTCACCATAGTAACCCTGCAGCGATACTCATAGTAGCTACGTGTACTGATTTGACTTAATCGATAGATCTTTTTATTCAGGTTAAATGACTTTCATAGAGTTATCAGGAACATATCAACACCGAGACCAACAGAAACAACATACATATAAGAATAATAACAAAATACATTTAAAAAAAAGAAGAATCAGACAGATGAAAAGAGAAATAAAACATAATAAATTAATTATATATTAATGAAATATTAAGATGATTTTTTTTACTTCTAAATGATTAGTTTTTATACCCTTCAAAAAAAACATGAATTATGCTCTACCTAAAGGTAGGCTGATTTTATAATACAAAATAATACAATACTAATGCAATAATACTAAAATAATACAAAATTCCTATTAAAAATTACTTTAAAAAAATACATTCATTATATAATAAAAATATGATCACTTTATTTAATGTGAGAATTTTTGCTACAGGAAAATTGTATATTAAAAGAGTTTATACATATGGGGACATCATGGGTTTGTTTTTTAAAGTTACATAACTCATTCCAAAAACTTATTATATTGCACATATTCTCTCTATCTCTCTCTCTCTCACACACACACACACACACACACACACACACACACACACACACACAC
>CAIGQW010055024.1:9752509-9834505 GCA_903798125.1 Danio choprae
ACACACACACACACACACACACACACACACACACACACACACACGTACACACACACACACAATGTACAGTAATGTCATCTCTTCTCGATCACAAACATCTTTATATTGTATCACAAATTTGTTTTTATATATATTTAATGAGTGTGGTTCATTCCGCTGTGGCGACATTATAAATTAGGGACTAAGCCAAAGGAAAGTGAATAATTATCAATTAAGTAAACTGTTACAACAATAGCATTTTTGTACTATTTAAAGGTGTCTTCTTTTATCTTGTTTATTATAGACTTAATATCTGGACAATATTACTTAAACTAGAATCACATTAGAATCACTTGCACTTCTAGCAAGAATCAGATTTAGTGTTAGCAAATATTGATTTGATTAACTGAAAATTAATATGAAATATTAGTTCGTGAATTTTTGCATACCAATTTTTTTAAATCTAGGTGCAAAGTTGCATTGTCTGAGCGCATAGCATTCAAAATACATTGGAAAAATATTTACAAGTTTTTTTTTAACTTCAGAAACAGGATGTGCAGCTAATTTTATATCAGAGTAAATAATCATGGGGCTTCATTCACCTTCCAGCACCCCATGGTGGGTGGATGCACCACAGACTGTTTGTCTTTTTGATGCTACAAATGTGGATACGCTCCCCGCAATGTACGGCAATGCATTGTCCATTCATATCCTTTCATCTACATATCTTTTCAGATGCCCATTTAATCTATTGGACAGAAATGTAAAAGTCTTGTGCCCGAGTACAGTAATGTTTAGTTGCCACTAAGGTTAATGAAACATGAGGTTTCCTTTAATATTGATTGGAGAAAATATGATTATAAGGGTCACTGATAACAGTTTAAGAGTAGATTTACTTCTTTAGGATAAGATTTAGTTATCTCAGCATACATTTTACGAGGTGTCGTTTACAATTCAAAAATGAAATTGTATTGTATCATTGTAGAGTAAAAGGCATGAATGCCTGGAGGGTGTCCCATTTACAATGTCCATTCATGTTTGTCTACTAGTGATATCAGTTAAATTTATAAATCCCATTCTGCACAATTTCTTATATATTATTGTTGCTGCCATTATTATTATCATCATCATCATCATTATCATTATTATATTAATACCTGTATTTTTTTACATCAAAGTTTATTATTTTAGATTACAAATGTTTATGGTTATTTAATGCTAACAAAAGCAGATTTCCAGTTAAATGTGAGATTTATACTAATAAAATTTATAATAAATGCTAATTAAAGCCACCATATAAAGTGTGTATAAAATGCAACATTCAGTTTCTGAATTAAAAAAAGACTTTCTTCTTGTAAAATATAGTTTAGCTATATTTGACTTTATTCTTTTTTACATTGCATTTATAAGCAATACATTTCAGATTATGTCTTCAGGTTTGGCAGCAGAGATCTGACTGAGATATTTCTTGAATTCACAATAATATTCGTCCTAGAATTGACCTTTCATACCAAAGTCTAACTGTGAGATGAAATATTTTTAAACCTGGCACAGATGTATAAATACACCTGTTTATTATTATTTTATTATTATTTATGTTGCAGACTTTAGGAAATCTTGTGTCCATCTCTCATGTCACAGGGATCATGTTTGTTTTTTTCGTTCTCCTGTGCAATCAAGCCCTCTGAACCGATCACATTTCCCTCAGACCAGTACGGTGGCTAGATAAGACTCAGGCAGAAACAATTGCTGGAAGCCGAGCATGCAGAGGAGTGGGCTTTTAAGACATCTTATTTTTGAATCTAGTGCCGTGAACACAATAAGAGACTTCACAAACCATTCTGTGTACGCAGCTTGAGCTCTTTCCTTCAGCTCAACAATGACCTCCCCTGTTAAAACAAAAAGCTCAGCGTTATCAACACATACTTTCTTTGGGGTGAATGAGGTTTTAACTAGCAGAAGGTGATGAATATTATGTTTAAACAATGCTATTATACCATATAATGGTCAGACCTTTCAACATGGAAATTCCGAATATCAAAAGAATAGGTCTAGTTCTCCATTTATCTTAAACTATTGTTTAGAGAGCTTGTTTCTGAGGCTTTTATATATTACATTGTTGTATTTTTATATACTATTACTATTTATAATATAGTGCATTTACAATATAGTGGAAATTGTAAGCTATAATGTTACTAAATAGCACAATAATTGCATTTATTAATATTAATCACATGGCAATAATAAGCTTGGCTTCTCCACGCCAATTAAGCTCTTTATATCTGAATTAAATATTTTAGGGAAACATGAATAACAGTAAGTAAAAAAAAACGTGTTTGAGACACCACCTTGCGGCCACAAAGCAGTATTACACGTCAGCTGAAGCGCGTTCTCGTGAGTGTTTTGGCGGGGAACGGTCGCGAGAGGCAGCGTTTGTTTTTTCACTCACGCAGAAACTTGACAAAATAAACCTTTTTAAATTACTTCATCCGCGTTAGATTTTTAAAATACACAAAATATAATATGGACCAGTTCGCTGTCGAAGTAAAAAGTAAGTTTGAGGTCATAGGAAGGTATGTAGAACTATGAGATAAGCTATTATGTATTTTTTATAAAACAATTATTTCTCTTAAGATATTTTAAGTTATTTTTAGTATCATCTGTTTTAATAATTTCAGCTTACCTTTTGATGAAGTTATTTATGTGAAGCTGTTTCGTGTTTGACGTTTCTTTCACAGACCTGTCAGAGAAACTTCTCCACAGACAGAGCCATTCAGACTTGGATGAAGTGATTGATTCCCTCTTCAAGGAGATTTTAACTCTAGAAGAAGCTGCAAAACAACAAGATTCACAGGTGTGATAAACACACTTCTTTAGAAACCTACGGGAGCCCCCAGAGATCATATAGCATTGTGTTTTGAAGTGATCACGTCTTTATTTTATGTTCTCGACATAATAATTTATAGTATTTCTGCTTTTACGTTAACATCTTACATAGAAATCAGGTAATTGTGGTTCCATATTGAATCATTTAGTTGTTTTTGTAGCTGGAGGAAATCGCCATCCAGTTGTGGAACTGGGCTGTCACTAAACGTGTTGGCACTTCAATTACAGAAGAGCAGAAGGCCAAAGGTCTGTCTTTATATGTATTAGTTTTTTATTTTATCAACTTTAAAATAAAGTTCATTTAATTATTTTTTAATAATAATAATAATAATAATCAATTCATTAATTAGATCAAATAGTTATAATTAATTATTATTACTTGCCTGTATATTAATTTATCTGTTTAATAATGTAGGGGTTTTCAAACTGAGGTCTGGAAACTGCAGAAGTGTTTGGTAGAAAAATATAATTAAAATAATTACTAAATGTAGTTAATACAATTTGAAATTTTTAGACACACAAATGAAAACACTAGTAAATAAACACTAGTAAAAAAAAGACAAACATTACTATAGTACAATAATTTTAGTATACACATTATTAAATTAAGTTAATTATGCAAAGTGTGATTTAATAGGTAGAGATTAGTTTAAAAAGAAAAACAAACATGTTGAAAAAAGTTTATACTTTTTTTTTTTTAACAATGTTTTTTCTTTTTCAACTAATCTGTATCTATTAAATCACATTCTGTATTACATGTAAATCACACGTGGGTCAGTAACTAAATAATTATTCATTTCCTTCGGCTTAGTCCCTTATTTATCAGGGGTCGCCACAGCAGGATACTATTCCAGCATGTTTTATGCAGCAGATGCCCTTTCAGCCACAACCCAGCACTGGGAAACACCCGACACTCTCACATTCATACTCGCAACCATACACCACGGCCAATTTTGTTATCCCAATTCACCTATAGCACATGTCTTTGGACTGTGGGGAAAGCCAGAGCACCTGGAGGAAACCCAATCGAACACGAGGAGAACATGCAAACTCCACACAGAAATGCCAATTGGTCCAGCTGGGACTCGAACCAGTGACCTTGCTGTGAGGCGACAGTGCTATCCACTGAGCCACCGTGCCACCCCTAAATAATTATCAAATAATATTTTGGACATTTATATCAATAATTACTATAGAAACTATAGTTGCATTTTACATTTTAGAATAGGTTCATGGTATCTAAAAAGTTGAAAACCCCTGTCTTGCTGTATTTGGGTGCCAATCAATCAGATGTCAATTATTTAATAATATCTGACAAATTTGTTTAACTCTGCACGTTTTAGTGCGTCATGTGGCATGCAGACTTCTGTATTCATGCGGGCCTGAGAACCCATCCGAGAATATTGTGCGCAAGCAGATACTGGTTGGTGAAAAACTATTTCCAGCAATCTTGTTCAGTAGCTTGTACTAATTTAACATTCACACATAAGTCAGTCATAAAGTGGTTCATGCACACTCGCAGTACATTTGTTCATTTCCATCCCTTGTGCGTGTTCCTTGCATATTTTACCATTTATGACTGAAATCTGACATCTTTGTTTCTCAGATGGCCAGTAAAACAGGGAGAACCTGGCTTGATTGCAAAAACGTCAAATCTGCGGATGCTTTTTTGAGCATGGCTGTCAATGTACGTATGAATTCAAAGGAAAAAAACAGACACTGCCAGAATAAAAAAATATTTGTATACAACAAATAAATATATAATGCTGTTGTGTAGTGGAACATTGAAAAATACCCATAATTATTTTTTACATTTTGGTAGTTTATTTACTGTCAAGTGTTTTGGGTTCACCTTTTCAATATTATTTTAAAAATTGGTTACTCTCTGAACCTCTACACCTCATTGTAAATTTATTTTTTCAAAGAAACCCTCTTTTATTTTCAGAAAAGATTTAGATATATATGTGAACTTCTTAAGACTCTTTCTTGGTGTAAATTTTTACAACTTTTCTTGCATTAAAAAAACATAATAAAAAGATAAATATGCTACTTTTACAGAGCCTGGAGATGCTTTACAGCAGATTAACATCGCATGGAGATGGAGAAGACATAAACACACCAAAGGGCGACATAGAGAAAGACCTGTTGCGGGTTTTGTCTTATCAGGCTGAATCTGTTAGTAGAGATTGCTTAGCATGTTTAAAGTGTATGTATTAATATGTTTTTCAAATGCAAGTTATTTTTTGTGTTTTGCTTCAATAGGCAGTTTCTCAAGAGCAACACCAAGTGGCAGTGTCATACATAAAGCGATGTAAAGAAATCCTTCTGCGCCTCCCTAAAGAGGTGGACAAAGTGGTGTCATTGTTTTATTCTGATTTAAGAGAGAGAAAATGTATAGTATAAATGGAAATAATGCTGCCTCTCTGAAATCTGGTTTAGACTGGATATCTCTCTCTCATCTGTTACAACTTTGGGGTTGACACTTACAGTCAGGGAAAGCACGAAGAGAGCACATTTTGGCTTAGGTAAGGATATCTGTAATAATATAATTAAATATACTACCTTTCAAAGTTTGGGGTTGGCAGAACATTATATTTTTTAAATAAGACTCATGTACACCAAAGCTACAATTATTTTATCAATTACAGTAAAATAATATTGTTAAATACTATAACAATGAATCCTATTTATTTTTTAAGCAAAGCTGAATTACCCTAATTAGTGTCACAACATCCTTCAGAAATCATTTGTGAAGTTTATTTCTAAACTAATTTCAAGAGGAGCACGTGATTATGATTGATTACGGCTGGTCCCGCGTTAACTAACGCATGATTCACCAATCAGCCAATTCCTAACTCACTATAAATGACCAGTTTCTTACTTCAGTTATCTTCGCCTTGAAGAATGCCCCCTTTCACCTCTACTCCTCCACCAGGGCGGCACAGTGGCCCAGTGGTTAGCACTGTTGCCTCACAGCAAGAACGTCACTGGTCCAAATCCTTAACAGGCCAGTTGTCGTTTCTGTACAGAGTTTACATGTTTTCCCTGTGCTCGCCTGGGTTTCCCCTGGGTTCTCTGCTTTTCTCCCACAGTTCAAAAAGATGCATCATAAGTGAATTGATCAATCTAAATTAGCACTTTAGTAGAGCTCTTAACCAGCTGTATATCTCTATATAGCAATTTATAATCTGTCATCAGCTGTAAATAAGGGGGGAGTTCTCGAGACCTACCTGAGCTCAAACTCCCCTCACGCCCAGCAAACGGGAGGGAGCCCCGGGCTCGAGGATCTTATGAGCTCAGGTCTCTCTCTTGGGACAGCATGCCAAACTCACTTTATAAATCAATCATCAGCTAAGTGTGAACTCTTGAAAAATATGCAGATTTGGTGTTCAAGAAAAATTTCTTAATGTTTTTGTGGACACTGATAAATGTTTTCATGAGGATTGTTTAAATAGAACAAAGAGCATCATTTATTTAAACAGAAGTTTTTTATAGCATTTCAGTTGTCTTTGCTGTCACGTCTTCAATTTTGAAAGATTTCTTTCTGATTAACCTATTTTTAATCTGCATTTCAGCCAAAGTTATGATATAGGCAAAATAAACATGAAGTATTCACCAGGATCAGAGATGCAAGTAAGAAGTTGTGACAAATTAATAGACTTGGAGGAATTAGACTTTTCTGATTTACAATTATCAGTATAGATTATTTGCATAATAATTTAAAGTTCTAAACTTTTGAATTCTAATTTTAACACCTCTCTGTTTATTTCCATGTTTAAACTAGATGTTGAATCTCATATTCATTATTTTGCATTAAATGAATGCAGTGTCTAATTTCTCATTCCTTCAGGCCAAAGTCTTGAGGCTTCTTGCAACAGTTTATTTGGAGTGGGACCATCAGAAGTACCTAGAAAAAGCTCTTCAGGCTGTGAGCTTGGCAAATAAGGTAAAATATCCATAGTGCAACCATTTTCTATTAAAGTAGACTATCAGATTAAACTGTAACACAGAGTCGGCACCAATAGTGGTTAGTGGTTACCAATAGTGGTTAATGTAGTGGTTAGTGTGTCGACACATGGCACTCTTGTACTCACGGTGCATACCCGAGTTTGATTCCTGTCTTGAGGTCCTATGCCGATCTTTCCCTTCTTTCTGCTTCCCACACTATCCTGTCTATACTTTCCTACTGTCCTCTCAATTAAAAAACAAACAAAAAAAAACAAAAAAACTAGCACAGACCAGGTGATTTTGTTTTGTTTTATTACATCACATTTTACATTTTTACACATTAAAATTTTTCAGGAGCACATGCAGTTGTCAGGTCTTTACTTGAAAATCCGTATCCTAGGGAAAGGCTGTAGCCCAGATGATGCAGTACAATCTGGTGATCCAAGTTATTTCATTAAAAATGTTTTCTATTCCACAAATGTTGGCCTTTCTTAACATGTTGCTTTCCCTGTCCTGTCAGGTCTGTCAGAGCTGCTGGACTGTGAGGTTCCACTAGAAGTGTGTTTGAGCACAGTAACACTGCTTGTAGAAGAGAACAGGTATGACCTTTCATCTTTCTAAACAGGTACAAAAACATCCTGAAATCTGTAGTTGAAAGAGGGATTACAAAGGCACTGACATGTTGTTGTTTCAGGGAGGCTCTGGCCTTTGACTTCCTGAAGCGAGTGTGTCAGCATTTTGAGTCATCTCCTGAACTGGGCTCTGCTCTGCTCATGCATATAGAGCTGCTGCTGCAGCGGGACAAAGAGCTGCTGGCCAAGCAGAAGATCGAGGATGCTATCACTGGTGCTTAAAACTTAGTATTATTCTGTAAAGCAACCGAGCCATTGCTATTCTATGGTTTTAACCAAGAATGCGTTTCATGTCATTATACTGTATGAAACACGTAACCCTTCGCACAACCTGCAAAACCCTTTTCTATGACATGACATGTCATGAATGTGAATGAGATTTTATGCATGTTTATAACAACTGTCATTTACTCAGTTATGACAAATACATCACAACCTGTTTTTGTCTTTGTCATGGCAACTTGACATTACCAAGACAGCAAAACTTGTCATAAATGTGTCATACATTTTATAACAGCGTCAATGATATTTTTATACCTCATCTACAGTGGTACAAGCTGAGTTTGTCATTATAATGTCATTAAACATTAATGACGCTGTTAAAAATTATTTAATGAGGCATTTTAATGAAAAATACAGTTTGTTCCACTGAAAATGGGATTAAAAAAAATATTCATGACAATTATAATCCCTTATGACAATCATGGTTATGACAGCTTTATGAAAAGTTATGTTGTCTTGGTAATGTCAAGGTGTCATGACAAAGATGAAGTCTTTTTTTGTGACGTATTTGTTCATCATGTCATCATTGCATTTAAAATGACATAACTGAGCAAATGACACTTAACAGTTGTCATAAGCATACATAAAATCTAATGTTCACATTTATGATGTGTCATGTCACGATTATAAAGGTTTCATGACAGGCTTATAAACACCCGTTCAAGTACAGTGTTATTGTTTATTGTTTTCTAGGACATTACGCTGGAAAACAACTAGCACCACAGACTCTTTCATCGCTGCATCTTCTTCTCTGGGATAGAGCTTCCAAAAACTTTGAAGTATTACATACAGTTTAACATGTTTAAAATCTACACTTTGTGCTACCCATGCATATATTTACTTTGTTTTATTACAATTTGATTTTAAACTATTGAAAAACAAAACCTGATAATATTTAAACAATCTCCATTTAACTAATTTTATCATGCACTACTGTTGTAACAATTTACGTGCATTTACTGCCACTTTTAATCATTTTTATACATCCTTACTACATAAAAATATTAATTTCTTTAAGAAAATTACTGAACAAACTTGAATATTAGGCTAATAATGCAAACAGATTCCCCCCACAAGCATGCGATTGTGTATACTGTATACTTTTTCTTATATAGTGCAGTATGCACGTACAGTATAGCTTGTTATTTTGAGCTCTGGGAGACAATTCTGTCATGCATGCTTTCTTTTTGCACAGGCCAAGAACTTTTCAGAAGCACTGCAGTGGTATAACTACTCACTGAGCTTCTACAAAGCAGGCGAGCTGGATCCCAACCTCGCTAAACTACAGAGAAACCGATCCTCCTGTTTTCTGCACCTACAACAACTTGACAAGGTACACTAGTTGGCAAAATAATTTAGGTTGCATTATTTAGGTTATACATACATGCATGTTTGTTGTAACACTACTGATATCTTGTTGAAGGCCAAAGAGGCTGTAGAAGAGGCTGCAAGGATTGATTCAACCAACATTTTCACACAGTTCAACATCTACAAGATTGCTATTTTGGAAAACAATGCTGAGAAAGGTAATGGAGATAATATGAAGTAACACTGGGGTCACAGGTGTCTGACTGGAAAATACCCAGGATTCAAATGAACATGTAAAATATCAGGGAGCTTTATTAGGAAATATAAAAGAATTGCTTTAAACCACTGTTCAAAAGATTGGGGCCATTTCTTTCTCTTTTTTTTGGTAAGAATTAATACCTTTATTCAGCAAGAATTAAAGATAGTTAAGAGTAAAGACACTTAAAAAGGTACAAATAAATGCTGCTCTTTTGAACTTTCTATATAGAAAAGTATCCTAAAAATAAATGCATCTTAGTTTCCCACAATTTTAAGCAGCACTTTTCTGCAGCATTGATAACGATAGTTTCTTGAGCGTATTTATCAGTCAGCATATCTGCATAATTCGTGCGACTCTGAAGACTGAAGGGCTGCAATAAATCACATTCTAAAAACTTACCCAAAACTTGAGCGATAATGTAAAAATGGAAACCAACTCTAGAAATCTCTTTAAAAATGATATTTTATTTTTATTGAGTGAAAAGAAAAAGTGCTTAATATGACAAACATATTCATTCATTCATTTTCATTTCGGCTTAGTCCCTTTATTAATCTGGGGTCGCCACAGTGGAATGAACCACCAACTTATCCAGCATATGTTTTACGCAGCGGATGCCCTTCCAGCTGCAACCCATCACTGGGAAACATCCATACACACCCATTCACACTCATACACTACGGACAATTTAGCTTACCCAATTCACCTATACTGCATGTCTTTGAACTTGTAGGGGAAACCAGAGCACCCGGAGGAAACCCACGCAAACACAGGGAGAACATACAAACTCCACACAGAAACGTCAACTGACCCAGCCGGGGCTCGAACCAGCGACCTTCTTGCTGTGAGGCGATTGTGCTATCCACTGCGCCACCAAGACAAAATAATATAATAATAAAACTTAGAAAAGTTAATAAATAATAAAATAATGATAAATAGCATAACAACAAAAGTAAATAAAAAGACAATAATAAAATGTTTAAA
Source organism: Danio choprae (assembly GCA_903798125.1). Classification (NCBI taxonomy): domain Eukaryota; kingdom Metazoa; phylum Chordata; class Actinopteri; order Cypriniformes; family Danionidae; genus Danio; species Danio choprae. The sequence continues at coordinate 9,762,785 of CAIGQW010055024.1, forward strand.
AAAAATAAGGAGGTGATGTCAATGATTTAAATGGAGACAAGCTTTAAAGAGAGTGAAAATAAGTTATGAGGGGTTGCCATTTATCATAAAAAGAGCCATAACTGGGATGGCGAGGACATCTGATATTTTCTTTAAAAATGATATTTAAAAGTGAACACCTGCCTTTCATGTGTTAATAAGCTGCTGTGGCTCTGAGAGGGATTGGCGCTCTGGCTAAAGCTCCAGTCAGCAGCGAGGACAGACTTCTTGTGACTGAGAACGCAGCAGCAAACCTCCTCAGCCTGGCAGCACAAATCGCCCTTGAGGTCCGTCATATTAAACCACAATCGATTCTTTTGATTATTTATCCTGTTTATTTCAAATCAATAAATGGCACAAAGGAAGGTTTGGGGGGAGGGGGAATGCCACATAATTGCTACTATCTCTGAAGTACTACAGCAGTGACTTTTCACCGCAGCATGAGCAACAGGAAACAGCCATCAAAGCCCTGGAGACTCTGTGTGAACACTCAGAATACGTTCCTAAAACCCTCACTGCTTTAAGGTCTGTCACACATTCAGTCTAACCTTTGACCTTGAGCTTTACACCATTATTTTTTCATATCAGTGTTCTGGTTCCCATCTGGTATTGACATGCATTTTTAGTTATTTGATCACAAGTGGTTAGCTGAGACAACACTTTTAAAGGGCCATTCATTGTGATGCACAAGTAGGGTTGAATAATTCCATGTTATGTGGCTAACAATTGAGCGATAAAGTAAGCGAATGAAAAGGATGTGAATGCAAATATGATTTTGATCATAATCGGATTTGGTACAGCATAGTAAACTCTGAAAACATAGTTTTGGTGTATCATAACACGGCTTATAACGATCATGTGTTATCTTTTGGGGTTGTTTAAAGGGATAGTTTACCCAAAAATTAAAATTCTGCCATGATTCACAACTTATTCAAATACTGTTTGACTTTCTTCGGTTAAACATGAAAGGAAACGAAAGACATACTGAAGAATTCTGGAAAAAGCAGCCATTGAGTTTTTCTAGTATGGATGTTAATGGCTGTTTTTACAGCATTCTTCAGAAGATCTTGTTTTGTGTTCAACAGGAGAAGGAAATTCATAGAAAGAAACTTAAAGATTTAAACCACTTGAGTGTGAGTAAATGGTGAGGGAATTTAAATTTTTGGGTGATCTAATTTTAAACTCCTCAGATCATGAGCAATTATGAGCGTTTACACTGCAAAAGTAGACAAGCTCAATTTTAGACCCCTTTTACACCTGTATTTAGCGTTATTCACAAGAGGATTTCTGCTGGCACAAGCTGTTAGTAAATCTGGGCCAATGTTTTTTCAGGTGTTTAGTGCGACTTGCTCTTTCAACGCTGGAAAACATCAGTGAGGAAAGCAGGTTAGTAGATCAGCGGTACAGAAACTCGGACAAATTCAGCAGATCTGCATCTCACTCCGTCTCATTTCATCTATTTCTAAAACAGGAATGCCAACTTGGATACCCTCTTGTCATACCTAAAAACAGGTAGGTTTAGAAATAGATCATTTGTCTTTACACTCTGCTGTTTTACCTCTGCCCTGATTTATGCACACTGTATCTGAATTTACAGCTCTTCAGAAATTATCCCAAGTCTGCCATATTCACGGTCAGAGAGCAGAGCAGCATTCAGAAGATGCTAACTGGTTCAGGAGAATTGGTACTTTTTTAAATAAACCTTTTGAGAAACATTTGTCTATTAGTAGTTTTGTTTGACTGAATGTGCATGTGTTGTAATTTGGCTGTCTTTCTGACTCTCAGCGTGGAACTCCGCCCTTCAGTGTGAGCACAGTCCTGTTAGGATGAAGGATTTCTTTCTTCTCTCATTTCAAGTAAGTTGAGATAGGGTCCCTCTAAAGCCCTGTGTATACTTTTTTTTAGCATAGAGTGCACATACCGTACATGTGTAGGATGCTCACATATACTTTTTTTTCCCCCACATTGCTTAATTATGTACTTAAAAGGCTACCCGGGCCATCGTTTCACAATCAAAACAAAACTATATAGTTCTGAAGACTGCAAAGTCAATACGCTGACATTAGAATGTTTGAGCTTAAAGTCACCATGAAATTAAAATGTGCTCTTCTTATTTTTATATTGTAGTGCTTGATATAAAGGTATCTGTGCACTTCATTATTTTATAAAAATGTCATAATCTTTTATCAAATACCATAAACTTCCCTGACACCCCTTCGAAATGACTTTTCTTCAATTCTGGTCATATGGAACGCCTTTCAAGTCTCATTTTTTGCCCTGCTTTCGTCCATTCAGCAATGTTCATTTTCATAGCAATGCCCATCTTCCAACGATCCTATTGGTTCCCAATAGATGTAATCATGCACTGCCCAGTTTTTTTTTCTCATTCATTTCAGGATGTACGTCACAATTTTAACTTCCATTTCATGGTAACTTTAAATAATATTTACAAATAAATAAGTACAAAGACGTTTTACAAAGTACAAAGACGTTTTCCATTCATTCATTCATTTTCATTTCGGCTTAGTCCCTTTATTAATCTGGGGTCGCCACAGCGGAATGAACCGCCAACTTATCCAGCATATGTTTTACGCAGCGGATGCCCTTCCAGCTGCAACCCATCACTGGGAAACATCCACACACACCCATACACTACGGACTATTTAGCTTACCCAATTCACCTATACCGCATGTCTTTGGACTTGTGGGGGAAACCGGAGCACCCGGAGGAAAACCACGCCAACACGTGGAGAACATGCAAACTCCACACAGAAATGCCAACTGACCCAGCCGAGGCTTGAACCAGCGACCTTCTTGCTGTGAGGCGAACGTGCTACCCACTGCGCCACCGTGAGGCCACAAAGACGTTTTTTTTTTAATTAAAAGATTTTTAAAAATTATTGGCAAAAATTTTACTGTGCACGTTAGTTGCTTACATATGGAATATATTCTCTCCAGCTGCTTTACACTTGACAATTCAACTGCTTAATAAGGAAAACTGTAATCAGCCAGTCACATGGCAGCAACTCAGTACATTAAGGGCATGTATTAATTTAGCATGCTGGTGATGTAGTAGTTGTGAGGATGTTCATGCTACACCTTGGACCATTTAGCACCAATTGAAAATTGTTTAAAGTCACAACCTACCTGAGTATTGTTGCTGACCACATCCATCTCCTTATGACCAGTTTATTCATCTTGTGATGGCTACTTCCAGCAGGATGACACACTTAATAACTGCATGCTAGTTCATAATCGTACTAATGGCAATCCACATGCTGACACTGCAGCTTTAGTGAGGTGTAGTTACAGTGAGCGTGTGATGTGCAGCTTTCACAGCTGTGTGCTCCAGACCGAGCTGTGCTGATGGGGCAGAAGACGTGTCTGCTGATGTCTGCTGCCGCCTCTCTGGAGATCTGCAGGAGCTCTGATCACACTGAGCTACAGGTGCTTCACTCACTTATTTAGAGCACTTCATCATCTTCACCTGACTAAACAATCAACAGAAGCAAAGAGGCGTTTCACTTACTACGCATGAAGGAGACTGAAGAAACTTGTCACCACATGAATTTTAAAAAATGGATCTATTTAATGCATAATAATATTGCTGTTTTGCAAATGTCAAAGTAAAATTCCTCTAAAATCTAAAAAGAAATGTAGATTTATTATATAAAACAATTGAGGCCTTAGGTTGAGAGCCATTGTTCTGCAATATTAAAATTGCATTTTTATAGATTTAATATGTACATAAAAAATAAGATTGGGTTTGATAGTAGGAGACCTTTTAGTCAGAAAAAATCGTGGTCTTAAACATTTATGAATTTCTTTCTTCTGTTAAACACAGATCAAAATATTCTGAAGATCGTTGTGAAAAAAGCAGCCATTGGCATCCATAGCAGGAACAGATATACTAAGGGAGTCAATGGCTGTTTTTTCCAACATTCTTCAATATATCTTCCTTTGTGTTCAATGGAGGATGAATGTTGTAGCAATCCCTGTATGGGATAAACTCTCTCCTATTTCAGCTTTCGCTTATTCCAGCAGAGGGCGCAGTTTAAAACATGTTCTTTACTTTCAGACTGAGCTGCTGACCCAGACTCTAGAAAACATCCAACTCTGTAAAGAGATCTGGACCACCATCAAAACATCAGGTGCATTTACTGCTTTTATTATTTTACAAATGCAGAATTAACTTCTACCTGTTCCTCCATATTAACAAGGACTTTTTTTGCACATTCTTTCCTCATTAGGCATTTCTTCACAAGACAAAACAGACTCGCTATTGCTGCTATTTGAGTTTGAGGCTCGGGCCAAATTAAATGATCCAAAACTGGAGTCTGTGCTTGAATCCGTTTTGGAGCTGGACAACATTGAGACCAAGCTGTTAGAAATGATCGCAGGTCAGCTTCTCAAATCATAACCCTCATTTAATAAAAAGATTTTTTAAAAACATCATTAATGGATGGTGAGATTATTCATTCATTCATTTTCATTTCGGCTTAGTCCCTTTATTAATCTGGGGGTCGCTACAGCGGAATGAACCGCCAACTTATCTAGCGTATGTTTTACGCAGCGGATGCCCTTCCAGCTGCAACCCATCTCTGGGAAACATCCATACACACCCATTCACACTCATACACTACGGACAATTTTAGCTTACCCAATTCACCTATACCGCATGTCTTTGGACTTGTGGGTGGAAACCGGAGCACCCGGAGGAAACCCACGCCAACACAGGGAGAACATGCAAACTCCACACCACGCCAACTGACCCAGCCGAGGCTCGAACCAGCGACCTTCTTGCTGTGAGGCGAACGTGCTATCCACTGCGCCACCGTGAGGCCCTGGTGAGATTATGCCTCTATATATGGATATACACTACCATTCAAACGTTGGAGTTATCTTTTGTTTTAATTCATACTTTAAGTCACCAAAGTTTAGTTAAAATGATAACAAATGTAATCAACAGATTTTATATTGTAAAATTTAAATATTTATTATATTTCAAATATAAATATGCTGTTATTTTGAGGCCTTCAAGCATTGCAGCCTCAGTGAGTAAATCTCTTTCAACAGTAAAAAAAATAAGACCAACCCCAAACTTTGGAGTAGTAGTGTACTAAATGAGCGGCTCTGATCTGATAGTTCTATTCTTTGTGTCTACAGTCCTGGCGATGGAACCACCAGCCCATTACCCTATCCTTTGTAAGAAAGCACTGAAGATTGCTCTGTCTCTGCACAGAAAACAACCACATATGGATCTCATACGCTGCAGGTCAGATGAGCCCAGTGTTTGCTACTTACACAGTGACACATAACAAAAGACATTAAACTGTTCCTCATGTGTGTGTGTGTGTGTTAGTAACTGTTTACACAGCCTGATTCAGCTGAGCCTTCCGAACGGTATGTCCGAGGTACAGCCCTGCGTGTTGGAGGAAGTGTGGGGCTACTATGAGGAAGCTCTTTCCTTCATAGCAACCGCAGTGAGTTGGTTATGGTGACTCAGCAGGCGTCACACACGACCCGCTGCAGCTCAGCCCCGCAATTATCCCCATCTTTGAAAGAATCTCCTGTTTCTGTCAATGGGCTTTTAGTTATGCCTCAGTTAGCAGATGCTCCATTCACCAGCCTCTTCCTGCCAATTTGGATGCTAATTTGAAGATCTCGCCTGTATCTTTTATCTTGGACTAGCGTTGCAGAAAACTTGCATAAGCATCAGGCTGCTATTCTAAATTCGTGACCTTGAAGGCACCATTGATATTGAATAGCATTATATAATTCTGCAGCTATAATTACAGCGTTTAGACCAAACCATTCCTCCATCATATCTCTTTTTTCTCATAGACCGAGGACTTTCCGGAGCTGGAGATCCTGTGGCTGCTGACCCGAGCGTGGAATACAGGAATCCTGCTCTACAGTCTGGCCCAATACCCTGAAGCGGAGAGGTGGTGCGGGCTGGGAATGAGCTTCCTGAGGTATCTGGGCTCTCTGCAGGACAGCTATCAAACTCAGGTATGGGCCTCTCGCTGTACAGCCGTTTGAGCACTCGACACAAGGTGACACATTTCACTGGCCCAATCCCAAACGGCACACCTCATGTCTAAACCTGTTCCATGCAGAGATTTCCTCTATCCATAAATAAAAACCTGAGTCGGGGCCTTTAACTTGAAGGCCAGTGTGTTGGAGTTAAACTCTGCAGGATGTTGGCCTTCCAGGAGCCATGCATTCATCATTTTAACTTCCAGAAGGGTGCTCAAAAGCGCCCCCTTTACACTGCTCTGTGCCCTTAAAGGGATAGGTCACCCAAAAAATTAAATTTACTTACCATTACCATCTTTATGAGTTTCCTTTTTCTGTTAGAATAAGAAAATGTTATAAACTTTCACAGTAGGAAAAAACATACTATGGAAGTCAATTGTTACAGGTTTCCAGCTTTTTTTCACAAAAGACCTCCTTTTCTGTTTAACTGAAGAAAGTCACAATTTTGGGTGAACTATCCCTTTAACTGGTACTTCTGATAGTCAAAGCAGCTTTAGTCATGTAAGTGCAGAAAGACAGCAAGGGTTTAGGGTAACAGTTGGGATTGGGCCATTTTTATTTCGTACTCTCCTTCTATTAAGTCAAGCTTTTTCGCCCCCTCAGTGGGTGGTTTGACTAGAGCAGAGAGGTTGGTTACAGCCATATGGGTAGAAAGTTTCAGCATCTTACAGTAGGGAAGTTTAGCTCAGCTAGTAGAGTTTGGCAGTGATTAATTCATCCTGAGTTCTAGGAATTCACAAGATAATATTCATTAAAAACGTTTTGTTCATGCGGTTCAGTAAAAGAAAAGGCGGCAAGGTGTGAATAAAATAGCTGAAATGTGTCTCCCCAGATGGCGGGTCTGTACAGTGAGGTGTTGGACAGGCTGGATAAAGCCAAGAAGAATCTCATTATTGAGGAATGAATGATGGCGGCTTCAGTCGCAGATGGAGATCTCAGGTCTGACTGCACGTGTTTAATATGTAGTGTGAACTTCTCTGAGATGCTAAGAGATGTACAATTCATGCAAGGGTTTGTTTGCACAGTTACAAAACGGTTCAAAAAATGGATTTTCTCGCATTAATTTAATCCGAAATATTTAATTGGCAGTATTATTACCTGTCATCTGTTTATCTGTTTGAACTGTCCTCGGTTGAAACATATGCATTGCGATACAAAACAAATAAAAATGCATGCATTGAAATCGTAACAGAGTCACATAGTTTATTTCCAAACAAATAAACTCTTGTCCAGTCCAAAAAAAAAGAAGAAGAAAAAAAACATAAAACAAAATAATAGTAATTGGTTGGACTGTGTTCCCTCCTGACCAGGATATAAAAGAGCGGTTTTCCTCGTGTCCTGATAGGCTGTACCACCTGTAATCATGGGGAGGACACTACTGTACAATCAGAGGGTTCATATTTGCAAGCACTTACTGCACAGGTGTGCTGTCACATCAAAAACTCATAATCACTCAAAAAGACAAACCAGACCTCTTCCCTCCCCATTTGACACTCATGCCTTCCAGAGCACAGACCCTCATTAGTACACCAGAGCTGCTCTCATTCAATCCACTTTAGTAGAAATATAGTACAATGAATTCTTTGGGCTTCACTAACATGGCTGACCAGCATCAAGGGTGCGAACGAACGGTCAGCTTCATTTTTGCTCGACACCACAGAGGGCCAGATCTATGTAAAATGAGTTACTTATGTTTCTGGTTTACTTTAATATCATTAATACGGGTTGCTGTCCGCATGTCTCTCTTTATATATATATATATATATATATATATATATATAAATTTTTTACAATGAATTTTCATCTATACACTCAGACAAGTTCCACAAGATATCACAAGTAGACAGGCCGTAATGTAGGGAAGCTAGTTCCCGACTCGCTAAAAAAATGTTCCGATAGGCAGCTGAAGATAGTTTTTTTTCTATAGAGAAATACCAACGTTACGGCACATTTGTATGGAAATTAATTAATCTCAGAATAAATTCAAAGTTTACTTACCTGACATTTGTGATTTATAAAAACATCTTTGTCCCAGTTGTATCACACATGCATGAAGCACAAGTGAGGGGCGATATTTACACTTTACAGCTATCATACCCATTAAAACAGTCTGTAAGCAGTTTATAAATGGCTCTGTTCCCTTCGATTATTCCCTGAACTCTGGTTTTGACACAGGTATGACAGCTGATTTCGCAGAGACGCTTGGCAGGTGAGTGCACCTGTTTAGAAAATGCCTGCGGGTTGGGGGGGGGTGAGAGATAGAGCGAGCGGCCACAGGGATGGATATCCCTCGATTTACACAGGATCCAAACTTCTCAATACAGAAACAAAGAATCGCCTTCTTGAGGGAACCAAGAGACTGAAGCAAGTACTTCTGTACCGGTGAGCACGTCCCATTCCATCACAATCCCGTTCTCTCCGGCTGAACACTGATGTAAGACACAGTGCTTACAAAGTATTAAAAAAAAAAAAAGGACTAAATAATTAGAATACATAAGTATAATATATCAGCATGTCTGGGTGTTCAGGTAGAAGATTGGCAATCATCCCTTGAGTTCATATTAGCTCAACTTGATCACAATATGATTGCGGCCCTTTAGTGGCTTATATAGATTAAAAAAAAAGTTGTTTTCCATCAGATTCCTGAGCTCGCCAAGCTCGCCCGGCACAAGGCTCAACACAGTGGAGTAAACATCACCCCGGAAATAAAAATCATTTAAAAGCTGTCATTACAAAGAACAGATTTAATCAAACCATCGTCGAGTTCTTGGGGAAAACTGTCAATTTCAGGCTCCACTAACGCTTTAATATTAAGAAGGACATCCAATACAATTATTGTCTTGATTCTACCCGTTTTAAGGCTGCACTCCAGGGCAGCTAACAGGACAGTACCTTGTTACCGTTCAGTCTGAAGAGAATATAGTCATGGAAGGCAGAGGAAGTGCAAGTGGGCTGTCTGCTTTTCAACAACTCCAATGGTGGCCAAAATTGGGTTTTGCTTAAGCTAAATAAAAAAAAAAATAATAATAATAATAAAAAAGCAAAGCAAAAAAAAAAAAAAGAAGGATTTTACAGAGGTAAGACACTTCAGTCTATTGCACTCACAAGTTAGGCCTCCAATAGGATGGACGGGAAACTCAAACAGCACTAAAACTGAGTCTCCCGCTAAGCACTGATAGGTTGAATATTATTGATTCCCCCCACAAATTTTACAGAAGCGTTTACTCGTCGTAAGGCAGTTTGGTGGTCTGCAGAGAGCCCAGTTACACCTCTCTACCCCCCATCTTTAATACAGAGCAGCTAAAACCACAAGAAAGAACACAAAAACCCAAAGACAAGTAAATGAAATCTAACAGCCCTCCAAGTAGACAGTTCTAGTTAAGTGTAAAATGTGTACCGTATTCATTTCGTATTATGTAGTAAAATCTCTCTGTAGGATTTTTATTTCCATGTGATTTCAGTAATATAAATGTATATCTTCAAACCCCGTTTTCCATTTTGTTCTGCCTCTGAACATACAAACGGCCAGGTAGCCGATCGAAGCGAGCTGTTTGTGAGTACTGAAGATCACCATCAGTGTACAAGTTTCTCTGCGTATGAGCACGAGCAGCGACGGTACCATCAGCAGGCATAGTCCTCGTAGAAAACCCTCACACAGCATCCTCCAATGTCTTTTTCAGTAACATATACAAGGTTCCCGCTCTCCAACTCCCCGAAGTCACTTCGTTAAGACATTCTCATCTTCGACAAGTTTGTCCGAAATGATTCGCTCAGGTTTCCCTTTTTTTGTTTGTTTTATATGACAAAAAGATTTCGTTAGGAATGGCATTTCCAATCTCGAATGGAATTGCTGAGAAACTCATGCAGGGGTGTGCACAGTCACAGTAATGGTGAGAAGACGATTTTCATTTGAGGGTAACATAATGATGACACTAAAACTTGATATGAAACATATCAGTGAAGGAGGAAAGGTGTCGGGTAGGAGTGGGTACGGGGGGGGGGTTGGGAGGTTGGGATGTCAGGTGGAGGCGGCCAGCTCAGAGCTTCTCTGCAGACGGGATCCAGATGTAAGGGCCTGACTGCTCCTCTATGATCAGCTTGATTTTATTATAGATCTCATCTAGTGAGTCACCCTGGACTATGGCTGTGGAGAGACAGAAAGAACACTTGTCACACTACAGTACACTTCACTCCTGTTAAACAGTAACAGAGGGGCTGTGCTTAGCGAAAGGTTTTCCTGGGAATAAAGTCGAGAGAAAAACAAACCTGTGAAAAACTCTCCGAACTCCTGTTCCAACTTCATTGCCTTGTCAAAGACTTTATTGGCTTGCTCGTACGTCTGCCGCTTATTCAATTCCCTGTCAAACACAAAGAAGTGCATGACTTATTTTATGATGTATGAGCACACACTGCAGTTCAGATATTAGTTGTGTACAGTTAGGAAAACAAAATGAGGATAACTACCATTCAAACATCCATTTTTACTTGGGAAGCGTTCCCACTTTGCCTGGAATTACTGGATTTGTTAGGTACGGGATCATATTTAATATTTGTTTTGTTCTATAAATCTGATGACCTTTCAGCTATTTTATGAAATTTCCAAGTAAAATGTTGTAACTTGGAGCATTTTGTCTTTCTAGAAAAAGTTATTGGAAGACATGTCATCGGTAATTTACAAAACTAAATAAATACAGGATTTTCATGTGGTCTCCCAATGTAATAAATCAAAATCTTCAACTTACATTAGGGCCTCCACAGATTTTGGCTTGATGAAAATGGCGATTGGATAGAGCTGTGCTTGCTGCAGTCGCTTTATGGCGTTCCCAGACACGTCCAGGATACAGTGTTTGCCCTACAACAGGATTAAAGAAACCCTTTCATCCTGTGTCACACTTTCACTGCTCACAGTAATTGCCACAGGGAAAATATTGAAGGATTAAACAGGAGTGCGGATCCCCTGGCATGTTTACACTGGGGAGTCACTGACCCTTTCAGCCACTGCCCGAACAGACAGGATGCTGGTCCCGTACAGATTCTCGTTGAACTGGCCGGCCTCGATAAATTTGTTGTCCTGAATGTCCTTCTCCATTTGCTCCCTTGAACCCACAAAGTGGTAGTCCTGGCCGTCCATCTCATTCTCTCGCCGAGGACGAGTTGTATCTGAAGAATCATGCGTTGGTTTTTACTTTCACAAGTATTGCCAAAACACGGCATGATAAGCTTTTTTTGTTTTATATTATACTCACGTGGAACGCAGGATCCAAACTTGTGGGGAAACTCTGAGATCAGGTCATCGTTTACTCTGTCCTTCATCGGACCCAGGATAATCACAGGTCTTGTGTAATGGACTGAAAAGAAAGCCAAATCAATGTTGGTCAAAAACTTCCAGCCTTGAGACTTATTCCTTGACTCTCTTTATGGAGGACATGAAAAACAGGATCTGAATTTCTTTCTGTGTAGTGTGTACCAAGTACATAAAGCTCACTAGCCAACAAGAACTGTTATGAAAATTAAAGTGCAAACACAGACTATTCACAAATTGTCAATTAACATATTTGCACATCAACTATGACCTACTGCTTATATAAGACACACACACACTTAACCTTAATAAATAAAGCCATCACATGGTAGTCAGGTCATTTGAAGAAAAGTTAAACATACAGCAGTAAAACCAGCCTGTTTAATTGTAAAGTTTGCTTCACATTAAGAACGTCAATTCTTCTGAAACAAATGTCCTTTAAAAAATGACAAGGAAAATGTTTCATCTCACTTAAGTTATGTACTGTATACTGTAGCTCAGCCGTGCAAAAACAAGATCAGAACTGCACATGTACACACAGTGATTAATCCACCAAACAACTGCTGGAATTTGGTGCGTGTTGCATTGTGTTAACTAGGATTAAGGGTCAGAGCGAGACTGGTCAGCTAAAAACATGAAATGACAATCATTTTTGCTTCTTGAATAAAATGCGCATTAATATCCAACATTAATCATTTTTTACTCATTTTATTTCAGCTAGCTGCCAATGAAATATGATTATAAATAAAATACCTAAAGTAAAAAAGGCATATACATATATACTTACTCTCCTGTCGAATTACTGGCTCATATGAGAGAATTGTGTCTTCCTGACCCTCTGCATGAGGAAAAATGACATAATTATCCAATTGAAACATGAAGATTTCATTTATCACCGTTTAGTACAAAAACAGTCCACTTGAATTATCACTGGAATGAACGTGCAGGTCACATGACAATATCCATGAATCAGGTTTTTTTTGTTCAAGCACTTTAAAGTTAATGGCATGACACTGATTAAATGGAATGCCGCACCTCAGTGGACTAAACTGGGACAGATTTAAGGTAGTAAGTAATGAAAAGCTTAAGCTAATGGACATTTAGAGCCACTTACTGGAGCTGCTTTCACTGTCACTGGTGTTGGACGTCAAGCACTCTGTGAATGTAAGAAGAAGGAGGTTTAGAAATGCCACAATGCATGCGTTCTTTCATTTGTAAGTTTAACAGCATATCAATCCCAGCTCAGGATAAAACTATACACCCTCCCATGCCATCATGCCAAGAATAGAATAGGCTAAGTGAAGAAGGGAGGAAAACAAACAGAACAAACTTTTGGGCACCTAAATGGCTGCCGTTTCCTCAGAAAGGAAATGGTAGGATGAGGCAGCAATAGAAAATAAGTATTTCCTTTTCCTACGGCCCCACTGATCTTAGATTCTGTACTGAGCGTTTCCTATGACCTTGCCAGTGCTGGGTTCATTAGACAGTGATACTGCTCCTCATGCCAAAGTAAACAAGCCAGTGTTGGGTTCCTTACAGGAATCAAATAACCAACATCTCTTAGATACACTGACAACATGAAAGTGCTGGGATACTTCAAACATTAAACACACTCCATCCTGCCCAGTACGAGCTGGCTGTGAAGACCTCTATTGATCCTGAAAAGTCTGCCACCCACGTTCCCTTTCATTGAAGGGATTGTTCACCCAAAGCTGAAAATTCAGTTGTTTGCTCACCCTTCACTTGACTTTCGTTCTTCTGTTGAGCACAAAAGAAGATATTTTGAAGAACGCTGGAAACAACTGACTTCCACAGTATTTGTTTTTCCGACTATGGAAGTCAATAGTTTCAGGTTGCTTTGCTTTCTTCAAAATATCTTCTTTTGTGTTCAACAGAAGAAGAAAAAAAGAACTTGAAGGTTTGGAAGCACTTGAAAGTAAGTCATTGGGTTGAGCTATCCCTTTAAGAACATTGGATTTAGGAGTTTAAAAGTCAAAAACAAAAAGAGCTCACACTTTTCATTGTTTGATTGATCAATATATGCTTTTTGTAATCTTTCAAAATGCAAATGCTACTTTTTTCTCTCTGTAATGGCTTTCTTTTTCCATTGATATGAGGCCATACAGAATTTGCTTTCGCTAGGTTTTCCAAGTTGAATCTGCACCACTAGTGGGAAATCTGAAGTGATGCATGCAGGCCGACGGTGATGTCATTTAATCACGGTATTCAACAATCTCAACAACTGAAGGCCGGGACGCCATGATCAGGGCTGTTTCTGTTGTGTGTCATGAGTTTTGTGATAAAGGAGATGGCATGTAGTTATGCGACTGGAAGAGCAAAGTGAAGGGCTGAAGGCGGATGCACATCGAACAAGAAGCTCATCTAATCACCAAATTTGCAAATTTCCAAGTGGCTTGGTGAGTTTGCCACAAACAAACATTAAGTCAAAAGACGCAAAATCTTCAAGCAAAGGATGAACTGATTATGGCCTTTACATTATATTTGTTCCAAATCAATTTGATAGAAATAGACAAAGATTTTGAGAGCGTTCTGAGAGCTACCTTGGAATTAGAGTGATGGCGGCAGTATGCGTACATTCATAGAAGAGTCTTTTTCCATATAATAAAGACATGGCCCTTATTTTAAAGAGCTGTATGTGAGCCCCTATAGAGATTAAATCTCCCAAGACAACCTGCAGTGCTACATATCATCGAGTCTGAGGAAAGTAAACAGTTTCACATTTCGCTGCGTTTCAAAAATGTTCGGTGACCTGTGAATTGTGACCAACAGTATACAGATACGTCAAAGTATTCATTAAAATAATGCTAACTTTAAGTAATAAATAGAGTATTACTTGAATTGTTTTGTGAAAACACAAAGGTGAAGTAGAATCCGTGTATCATTTGTTCAATCGTTTTTTCCAATTCAAACCAAAAATTTAAAAACAACAGTTTTTTTCATTATTTGTTTCCTAAAACTAAAGGAAAACATGAATAATGACTCTTTATACCACTTTTCTGATCTTGCGTTCAGATCAAAAACAAATAACCGCATTAGACTGATTTAGATTTTTACAAATTTTTATTTAATTAAATTTCCTTGCACGTTTGCACACCACCTCCGTGAAGTTGGCACCCCATAAACATTTTGACCATCAGTTTTGTGCGATTTAGAGGAAATAATGGGGCGGAGAGTGACGAAATATTTTGCTTAGGCAATATCTAAACAATGAAAACAGATACAGTGTTTATTTTAACAGCACAAATGACGAACTGCGCTGATTTGAAGTGATTTGAGCATCGTGGGGTGGAAAGTGACGTCACACGGTCAAAATAAATGAATGCTTAATATCGCAGACCCCAAACCAGCACAAATCAGCACAAACGAATGGAGTTTTGGGGATTATATATTTTTATGGGGTGCCAACTTCACGGAGGTGGTGTGCAAACGTGCAAGGAATTTTACATCAATGAATTTCCGGGTCATAGCAATTTGAGTAAATTAAAACAAAAAAAATAACTAAATGAAAATCAGTCTAAATCAGGTTTTTGATCTGAACGCAGGGTCAGAATAGTCAGATAAAGAGTCATTATTCATGTTTTCCTTTAGTTTTAGGAAACAAACAATCAAAAAAACTAGTTGTTTTTTAATTTTTGTTTTGAATTTGAAAAAACTATTGAACCAATGATACACGGAGTAAGTAGGATGCATATTTTTAAATTCTGAGTACTACTTGAGTTGTTTTGTGAACACAATGACTGTTCAGTGTGCTTAGAAATGTGGTGTAGTGTGACCGGGGTATTATATTGGCATGGTCAATTTTGGTAATGTTATACTGACTTTTTACCTTCTTGATAAATATAAACTACTCTTACATCAAGACAATTGATCCTGATTAACTTGAAACAAACAGCAAATAAGTTTAACCTTTAAAAAAGAAAAGCTGGCATAGAGAGGATATTCAGTGAGAATAGGAAATGTTTGTGTGGCGTGTGGTACAGCCAGTTCAGTTAGCTCAGGGAACAGCTGCTTGACAAGAGGAACCACACACTTACTCAAACTCTTTGATCCATAAAAGTCATCGCTTAACCCTGGGAAGTCCTGAGCGTCCCGACAGGTGAAAGCAAGAACAAAGAGAGCAGAAAGGAAGAAGAAAGAGAGGTTAGTGAGAGGCTGGGAGAAGAGAAGTGTTGCACTCTCCAGGGATGAGGAAATACTAACATCACTTTGCTGTGCGCTGAAAGATCTGGGTTTTCCATTTGTAATTTAAGTATGGGGCTTTCCATGCAGATTCACGGCCATCAAACTAAGTGTAAATGCTTAAGGGAGAAGCTCTGACACTGACAGATGTTCGAGCACAGCGTTTGAGTGTTAGTGCAGCCTCACACCTGCGAGAAGTGCCGAAATGCCCCTCCGAGCAAGACTAAGGACAAAGAGGCTCAGATTGGCTCAGTTTTCTCACGGAAAGGTCAAGAGCCAATCAGAAGCCGTCTCCAGGGTGAGTGACAGTGACAGGATGAAGCATGAAGGACAGCATCAGAGCCCTCGTCCCACGCTCATACTCACGTTCAGTCTCCACCAACTCCTGCACTATATTCTCCTTGCTCTTGTAAAACGGGAACTTGCGCGATAGGTTGAAGCTTTTTTTGCGCTTCACCTTGACTGGCTGCGTGGAGACGGGCCGATGGTCAGGGAATGGGGATGAGGAATGAAACAAACACAAAAACAAAATGGGTTTCAATGATATTCACAGCACACATGCAAAAACAAAACCAAAGACGACGTGTGATGGCAAAAACAGTGTAAGTGGGGATAATGAATGTAAACGTGATTTGGATGCTTTCTTCTTTCCTTTTAATAATGTTTTATCTGTGAATGTAACAAAGGGAATATGCAATTGAACAATGACAGACGTGTGAAGTATCTTGTCTTGACTGCACAAAATGTCAAATGTATGCAGACAGCAAAAAGGCAGGTGAAGTGTGTAATTGTGTCAATGTTACAATACTTTCATTAATGACTTTACTGTCACTTTTGATCTATTAATAAAAAAACCTTATTGACCACAAACATTGGAGCAAGTGTTTGTGCACAATTTGTAGGTCTTGTTCATTCAAATTCAAAGCCTTGCTTTTCGTTTGAGAATCCTAACTAATTGATTACACACTTCAATCTTAAAAGATTAGTTCACCCAAAAAAAAGATACATTTTTGCTCATCATTTACTCACCCTTATGTCGTTCATCCTGCCAAACATCTCCTTTTGTGTTCCATGAAAAAACAAAAAGAAAATCATACAGGTTTGGAACAACATGAAAGCAAATAAATGACAACTGTCATTTTGGGTGAACTATTCCTTTAAGTTACAATGAAAAGAATGGGCATTTAAACACCCTTGTTTCTCAATCCTTGTTTGAGAGAGCCATTTGAGGTCACTCAGTATGTTGACATGGACATCAATACATCATTTAAGACAATACTCTGATTAAGGGCCTATCGTGAGATTGTTGATGAACTTAATCCAACTAAAGTCATAACCGTAGTAAATAGAAATCGAATGAAGACATGTGGAGTATTCCTATTTTAGTCGCATTATTGAAGTGCAGTACAGACATGTAAACACCTTAATTAAACTATTACCGTTGTGTAGGACTTTGACACACACGGCTATTCTCTGCACATATCAAGTCAGTAAAGGACCACAGCACCCGCATCTCAAAGGGCACAAGTGCATGCAGAGTGATCACATGGGGACTTAACAAACTCTCCATCACTGAACACAATTTTTTAAATGTTGTCCGGAATATGCGTAAGTTTTCTCTCATTCGACGTGCGGTATCACATTCAATTAAAACACCTCTCTCCCAGCAGTCCTTAATTTCATACTCTAGCTCAGTAGCTCAGAGTTTGTCACAGGGACATGAAATGTTGCTGAATGAAAGTAAAACTGCTGAACTGCAGTTAAAAATGAAACTAAACCCGAATGTACATGAAACTCCAGAGGCAACATTGGATAGCGTAGTGATGTAATGACATTAATCAATCTATGTATTAAAATGTAAAAGTGGAATATGAAAGGAACATTCTGAAACAAACTCAAATAAATGCCTTAATCATATTATTGTGCTTTGTTTTAGATTAAGATAAATAATTTGATTACTGATGTCCATGTAAACGTAGTCACTGAGCACCCTAGGGGTTGGATTAGGTGTGTGGTGAGGAAAAGGGCCTCCAGGACCAGGATTGAGGAGTATTGATTCAACCATCATAGCTGATTATGATGGCGCTGTGCATGTTGGTAATCCTACAATTTTGTTTGTGTGTCACTATGAGAAATGAGATGCTCAGTAACAGGAGCTTGCAGGATACTGTGAGAAGCCACCAATTCCCACACTCAGGGGAAGTGGGGCAGCTCCCATGAGTCCTCCACACGACGACTCACTCACCCTGTTGGACTCAATCATGCCCGTCCTTGCGTGGAATTTGACTGTTTTTAACCGTGCACGCTCTTTCTTTTCCACCCTGTGGATGAAAAAATAAAGAACGTGTGACTTGCAGAGAACAGACTCTATTACTATAAGGGAAATGCTGTAATTCGGGCTTGTTGGCAGTGCTGTACCTTTTCTTGCTTGGTATGACCCCAATTTGCTCACTTTCCCCATGGGGTGTAACCAGCCGTGCCTGCCACCACTCATCATCCGAGGCATTGATGACATGCAGGATGTCCCCATAGGAGAAACTCAGACCCTGACTGGGGAGGCAACTGTCCCTGGTCCTGTCATAATCAAAAAGTGCCCTGGGAAAACCAAACGAAATAGTATGTACATCAACAAAGTGCTAGAGGAGTGGATGTTCAGGTTTCATTGTAAAACATCTGTTGTGTTTGAGTAAAGGGTGGGTGTGGGTACACGCACACATACAGAAACAACAGTACATCATTGGACATCTGTACCTTTTTGTTGCTTAAATTTGTTTAGCAGATGGTTTCTCACTAAAAGCAGTCTACAGTAAACTTCCTGCCAAAGGTATAGCATCCATTTTATAGCATTTTATAGCATCCCTCTAAGTTAAAAACTGTACAATTCACACAGTATCATTCAAAAGTGAGTGAAAGATGCCTCTTTAAGGCTGCATGTATTTGGCCAAACATACTGTACACATTAATATTATGAAACTGTATTCCTTTGATTAAAGAACAGCATATAATTGACAGAAACATATTTTTGGTTGACCCAAACAGATCTCAAACAACAGGGCTGATCAATGCGTTTCTAACGAATAAGTATCAGCTGTATGAAGTTTGATCCTTTATTTCATATCAGCGGTCATGCAGATTTCATAACAAAAGAGTGCAATTTACAACGAGAGTGCAAGCAATTGATTTGGTGGTCGCAACAGTTTCTTTAAAATGACAGGATTTAAACTCCTGTAAATTACTGTTAAATCTGGTGTATGCCAAACATTTGAATATGATTATGGTTTTGATGATTATGCTCTTAATCCAACCTGTTTGATCTAAATATAAATCAGGAAGTTTAATGGTGATGTTCATGTTTAGTACATGTATTGGATCAGGACAAAGTTAAGAATCCCTTAACTTTATGCAAATGAAGAGTGTTAAGCAGCCTCAAGGTTGGAATGCCCATTAGCGACTTCCATCGCCATCCAGGGTGAAAGGCAGCTACAAAGTCACTGGTACCAAGAATGAGGATTTCCCCTAAGCTTCTGAACAGTAGTGTGTATATACTGTATTTACACATTTCATTGCTTGTAGTCTATGCAAAGAAAACATCTAAAACAACAACTTTCTCACACACACACACACACACACACACACACACACACACACACACAATTTCAATTACTTTCAAACTTTTCCAAATAAAGTACGTCTATTAATCAGGTAAATAAACATCACTACCAACATTCTTAAGCCAACATTTATATTACTGACTCCTTATTTTTATATCCCTGCAGGGTCAGTCCCTCTGGATCAACTTGTGGCTAAGCACTCAATGGCACAATAGCGATAAAGAATCCCAGAAACATCATGCGAGGGAAACCAGATGGCAGATGACATTGAGTACGGAAACACAGTCAGGCATTGTGTTCAAAGCCGAAGGTCTTTACCTTGTCAGACAGGTAATCCAAATGAAAGAAGGAAAACCAGTAGAGCAGGTCCTCCTGTTTCTCTACATACCTCTCTCCTAGGACACACTAATTACAAGCCCACCGAACCAGACACACAAAGTTTCACAAGTAAATCAAGGCAACATCAGGCCTGTTTTAAAATGGAGAATTGCAGCACAATCAGCACTGACTGACATGGCTGTACCACTGACACATGCGTCTCATCATGGAATTCATAGGAATGAGAAAACGCCTTAAGATCATGCATAACAATAACATGTGCGGTTAGCTGACTCATGAACCTGCTGCTTCTGAGTGCTATTAAGCACAGCTCACTAGGTGCAAGCCACCGTCAGAACTAGGCCACACATTCATTAGGCAGATTATGTACTTAATACGCACATAGCTAGACTTACTACAAAATATGTAAAGTTAACACTACTGCCAAACACTGACCTCATTCCTTTAGAAAGTATCAAAATGTCACCAGATTTTTACAATATTCCTTTTAAGTTGAACTTGATAAATTATTTGATACTTTAATTCATCATTGATAATGAAAGCAGATATTAGAAATATCTAATTTGACACACTTTTTTTTATATGCATTTCTCAACTGGTTCGACTGACTTGAGTAAATAGACAAAAAAAACAACAACAACAACTTCACTTTCTTAGGTTTGATGGGTGCCTGCTCCCAACAGTTTCTGTACTGGTTTTCAGATGTTCATTTGGATTCATATCCATACTCATACATACATTTTTTTTGCATTTAAGATTTCAGAATTTTATCCAGCATTTTATGCACTTAGTGCTTACTGAGGCCCATTTGCCTCATCGTCCTGCTGGAAGATTCTTATGCTGCGACTTGCAGTTCTCTGAAAGATCCAAAATGACCTGCCAGAAAACTGATTTTATGGTGCCATGCACAGGTTCAAAATACCCAGTGACAGAAGCAGCTAAAAGTACCCCATAACACTGTCTTCTAGCATTGAGCCCATGTTTATTCAGTAAGTGACAGGTAACAGGACAACTGTTGTACATGTTAAGCTTGTATTTGAACTTTCTCTTAGTTCTTAATGTACCATTTGCATAAGTTTATATTGTAATCTGGAATTCATTTTACTCTCACTGTGTTGTCCAGGAACACATAATATACTCCTATGTATCCTAAAAGTCTTTTTAATACACTGCCAGGTTAAGTTGCAGTTAAAATAAAAATATGCAAATACTTCAGCGACTATGATTGGATTGATAGAGTTCTGCTTGTTATATGTTTAGAAACAATTTCTTAACCCTAAGTGATGTACATTACAATTCCAAAATTGTTAGTGAGAAAGGCAGATATCTTCCACATATAATCTGGCCACAAATTGACAGAATAAAACACAGCAAATCTTTGAGATACACTGGATTAGACTTTACACAACGTTTGTATCAGATTCAGATAGTCTCCCATTATCAGTACAAGACCTTGGCAAAATATTGCTGGAAATAAACATAGATTTCAAGATGTTGAAACAAGCATAAAAAATACACACCATAATCACAGCAAAGGTTTGTCCAACAATATATAGCATGTGCAATTTGTTTTGGCCAGGCAGTGTGTAACAGCATATCTGACAACCACAGAGCAAGCGCATCTCTTCTATAATAGTTACAGTCAGTTTGCAAACAATAATACTATCTAGGCATTTTAAATTATCTTTGTACAATAAAAATGATTTCAGCTTATTTTCATAGCTTCAAGTACCACTACAGATGAAATGCATGTAGAAAACCTTTCAGAAACAAGCAGTGCATTATTGGAATTTAATCCAAGAGAACCAATACACTTAAAACATTACTTGATTATAACTATAAATGTACATCTTGCTAGAAATATGTTTTCCCTAATATGGTTCAATCAATCGTCCTCTGATTGAAAATGCACTCTTTCACATATTGAGCCTTGCTGAATATCAGCAAGGTTGAATGAATGAATATGAGGATGAAAAAGATACCTGACATAGAGGGAGCGTTTCTCACTGGTGCGGAGGGAGCCGGAGCCAGAGCTCATGCTGCTGTTCATCATCTGCTCCCTCAAGTCGTGGATCTTGGACTCAAAACGACTGTATTCTGGAAAGAGACAAGGCACACAATCCGTCAGCAACACCTATATTTACAGTGATATTCCGGGCTTTGCTCCAGGTTTTATGAGTGGAGGTGCTTGTGGAGCAGGGCAGAGAAGGAAAGCTCAGCAGCTTATTGAGAACTGATTAATGACCTGGAGAACAGATGGATATTAATCATGTATCTACATGAGCTATACGCTAATATCTCCTGCCAGATAATTAATTATGCATAATTAATTAAGTAGAACATGCACTATTCAGTCTAATGGAATGAAAACCTCCAACAAATGTCGGACTGTAATCATTTTTTATTGAGAACAAGGCTTTGGATTCAGGGAGCAGCACTGAAGCATGACGGCTGATTGTACGGCGATCTTTTAATTAAAGGTGCACACCTCTGCTGCACTGTGGTCGGATAACTCACAAGCTTAGCAACCGAATTACATAGACACACAAACACTGAATAACAAGGATAACATGTACTTGAGGAAAGACTATTGTTTTCCTGAGCACTGAAATTTACCAATATAGATCATCCATACGAAAGACTTAAGAATTTCGCTGCAACCTTGTATCCTGCAATCAAAAGTTGACATTCCAAATTTGAGTTTCCAAAAACCGAAGCAGAGACAGGAATTCCACTTTTTATGACAATATGAGAACTTCAAATCTCATAACAGCATTTCCCCCAAGCCTAAAGCTCAACACAAAGACGAAACTTGGAGTTCAATATCAGCAGAAACCGTAGCTGCAGGGAGCTCTGCAGTAAACGCCCTGTCTTTCAAAAATGAGGTAACAGCATGCTGGAATGACAGGGTAAGGTAAAGTAACCTGACACCACCTGACTGTAACCAGGGGAACATCCCAGAGAGAGGTGGAAGGAAACACCTAGACCAACTTGTCGAAAAACAATTACAGTGAAAAAAGAGAAGCTGAAAATGCCACATCAAACTCTGTGACAGTTTTTGATAACTATCAGTAGTGATACGTTACTAGAATGCACTGCCTTCGCTTTATACAAAACAAAGCACAAAGTAATTCACCTCACTGGTCATTGGTCAGACAATCTACTGGTAATACAATACACATATGACAGATGATACAGACAGCTGGATGCTTACAGCCTGTCAGACACACGGTTCCCAACATGCAAAGGCTAATGGCTAAAGCACAAGGTCCCAGTTAAGTGTGACCTGTCAACAGAAGATCAGGGGAGAATCTGGACCAGCTCTGCCTCACACTCACACGGCCTCACTTGCCTTCATTATGAGCAGAGCTTTTATTTTTGAGGAGTGGGGATTGGCTGAAGGCTGCCTCTTTGTCAATGCAGTTACATAACATTGCAGCCATGTGCTTTTAATGTGAAAGCATATATTGGAGACAGCATTATGATTATCACTAGTCTTAACACACGTTCAGGTTAATGCTACAAACAAGATTTTATTTACAGTCTGTCTTCGGATTTAATAAGTGAAAACTGTGGAAAAAAGTTTTCATTATGGCAATGTACAGTATGAGAAATCCATATTCATTTTGTGTTTTTCTAAACGGTGTTAACATATTTATTGCTTTTGGTTAAGTTAAAGTGAGCATTAGATACTACCAAAGGTCATCTAAATGTTACATACACAATAACTATATCTGGCCAACACACTATCCAAATTAATAGGTAAATAAAAGACCGTAAAAAACATTTTACAGCTATTTAACAAACATTTTGCAGTTGTGCATAATAATCTAACTGTTCTTTAAGTATATTTATGTGGTTGCTAGGGTATTAGAGATAGTTTCTTAGCAAGTCAAACAAATCCACCCCCATTATGGTTTGGGCATCACCATTGTAATTCTAAGGAGTGGGTTATACAACACCATTCTTAAGTTATGTATTTTTGGCCGTTCATTTAAATGACAACTTCATTTTGAAGGACTGAAATGGGGCCTGAAAGTTATTGTAGGCCAAACAAAAAAATGCAAGTTTGTGGAGAGCTGGTGCAAGCATACTAGACTTGGCTCTATCCCTCAGCTGTCCTGCCTCGGGGACTGATTGTAAGATAGGGAAAGATTATGAATTTATAAAACAATGAAGCATATACATGAATGAATTGATAACACAAAATAACAAATTAATTACCTGAGAGTTGATTAAATAATTAAGAGGCCAAATAAGAGAATGTATTTTGTCTGATTGACTGTGCTAGGCTGCAACACTTCACGGCTCAAGTTCAACCACTGCCCCTAAGTTAATGTATGACAAGAGAAGTTCAAATTTGAACAGAATCCAGTCTACAGACAGGCTCTGCCCCTTTCTAACACATGAACAAAGCCGTAATGTCTCTCATAGTGCTGGTTCCCCATCTAATTCATTGAGCTATTCTGGCACAAATTAATGTGTCACTTCTATTTCTATGTAGACGTAAGAGCCCTTGGGAGGGAGAGGCAATCCATTTATACTCCAGGAGCGTCAGACTAAGGAGGAATATGGGGGAGAGCATGCCGAAACAGATAACTTACACTGCAACATTCCTGTCATTGCTCACATAGACAACCAAAGAATGAACTATGCATTGACATACTAAATATTACAAGTTACATGGGATAATGGTGCATTTCAAAACTGGTCAAGGACCATAATTGATTTCCTGTCCTCTGTGGCAGTCAGATCTGTCCAAGCCTCCTGTTTAGTGTTCACAGTTTGTTAACACCAACTTTGACGTATGGCATTCATGATCTAGGGAATTGACTTGAAAATGTTAAATCATAAACAGAAGCCACAGCGACACATTTGGTATAAATTTATGAACAGTTTCAAGTTTGTGTTTAAGATTGAACTAAACTACAAAATGCTAGTAATGTTTAACATTTTTGCAGGTAAAGAGACTTCCTGAATGAGCCCTTCCCTGCACCTGTCCTGAGCTCTGCAGGAAGTTCCATATAAAACAAACATGACGGCGAAGGTTCAGGCCTCAAAGTGCAAAATATCCCGGATCATTCTGACAGAACTGAACTTCAGTTCAAAGGTGAACCACACTACTCCTTATAATGAATGAAAATACCATTTCGGTTATAATGCCCAATTTTAAACATTAAAAGGTTATTGCTGTTTTGGTGAAACATTTCTCTCAAAATCCTCGAGCAAACAGCCTAACGTTACCCGAGTCTCTCAGCAACACAACCAGTCACTAAGTTAACAAAACAAAGTAGGCTAGAAATAATATTCATGACGTCAGCCCAACGAATGAGCTTCTAAAGAAGTCGTTTACATACTTTTCAAGATCTTCATTAATCTAGAAACACACTACACTGAGCTGAACATGTAACTCGAGCCCATAGAAACCCACTGGAGACAAACAGCGACGCTTTCCCTTTTAGAGCAGCAGAATAAAAGATACAAAAGTCTTTCTGTTGTCAGTTTAATGTGAAATAAACACCCTCTTAAAGTTTTACTATTTTATACAGACGTTTCGTGTAAATGCTTTATGAATATGAGTTGAGGTGATCTTACCCGGCGGAGGCTAAAGGCGCTTGTGTTCAGCTCAACCTCTCGTTTTCCAACTCACTCCAAAACACATTTTATGTGATAAAACCAAGTCAAACAAAAGAGAATAAACTAGTAAATGCTGCACATCGACGCGAGAAGAGAAAAATCTCTTCGATTCAAAACGAAAAGTAAATAAAGACCAAATATTTTAGTGAAAATGTTTCGGTCTGTCCTGCTTCGCTCCTCCCATTCCAACAGCGGCACCTTCTTTAAAACCGAGTCTCATTCGCGCTCGAGACGCGGGATTTCAGTCCGTCCCGCTCACGCGACCAGCGCGCGCTTACTCCATATCTCCAGTCAGAGAGACTTTCATATCAATCCAGCAAAAAAGGTTAACTCTTCGCCAAAACACGCTTTCAACGAGAAAAGTCAGGCGCATCCTCCACTCTGTGGTTTTAGTCCATTTAGTTCCTTCTCCCTCTTTTTTCTCTCAGGTTAAACCCTCCCACTTCTGGCACCGTTTCAACCCAGCGCTTTCATTCAAGCGAGTGAACTAGTGTTGGGAATTCCTACTCATTTCCACAAGTCGACTCTTATGAACGGTTCTTTTACGTCATCCCATGGTTAATGAACTGAAGTCGGTGTGGGACGAAATGCAATATCTAAACATTTATATCAAGCCATTTTCATATGTATTGTTATAAGTTCACGAGTCCCAGTTCAGTTTGTTGGAATCGTTGATCCAACATCGTTGATTCATCTCATATATCATATCATTAATGTTTAGTTATGAATTGCTGACATTGGTAGCCTATTGTGAACTGGATCGTATGACTCTTCAAAAAGATCCGAATCAAAAAACGATTTGTTCCAGTGAATTCAGTAAAACTACAACTGCAGTCGCCCTGTTTCTCCACACATAGTTGATAGACTGTCAAAAACGAGTCCCTGCCACCTTAATTTTACTGAAGTCAATTATCAGTCCCCATTTGCAAATAAGGAGTCTTTCTCATAAAACTAGGTGAGGCTAAGTAATTCACATTTCTTAAAGAGATATACAGCGTTTGCCACTGTGATGAAGTGATTACAGAAGCAGGCAAGACACAACAGGCACACATGGGTGTGTGGAGAAAACAGTTTGGGGTCTTGGTGCAGTAATCCCACACAATATTTCAAAGCACAAAAGTGAACTCAGAATCAAAGGTTTGATCCATCTTAAAGATGAAATGTATTAAAAATCTAATTTCCCTATATGTCCATTGACATTTAAGAGGTCTATGCACAATAAATAAAAAAACAACTGTTGCTCAATTACAATAGAGGACATTTACAAACAAATTCTGATTTTTAATCCTGCTAATATTATAAAATAGCAAAAATGCAGTTCATGACTGATTTAAGGTGCAACAAAGAGCTAACCTGCATGCATGAGCTCAAATCATTCCCATTGTTAATCTCATTCACTGTCCTCTAGGGAGCACAATTTCATTTGCACTGACAAACATGGACAAAAAGTGAAAGAGCTACACTACCTTCTGGTCTGTACTGGGCAATGATGGTGACCGTCTGTCCAGCCCTCTTCAGTGCAGCTGCAGCCTGCTCATGGGTAGCATTGCGCAAGTTTACTCCATTCACCTGGGACAATACCATGGTAACAGATTAAAACAACATCCTACACACACCACACACTCACGCAAATTGCATGATGTAATGTAAGCTATAAGACTTCATATCAATTTAAAGAGCAGAATGTATGAGGAATCATAAAAATTGCTTTTTTTCCTAATCCATAATACCATGGTTCAAACATTTGGGGTCAATATGATTTTCTTATTCAACAATCATGCCTTTTATTAATCAAAAGGTTTTGTTTTTTACTTTCCTTTCATCAAAGAATCCATAAAAATGTATCCAGTTTCCACAAAATATAAATTTATTAACTTTTCAACATTTTTTAAATGTTTCTCAAGCACCACATCAGATTAGGATCATTTCTGAATGATCACGTGAGACTGAGTACTGGAGTATTAATTGTATTTTAAATATATATTAACATAGAAAACAGCGATTTTTATGGCATGTCACAATAGTACTGTTTTACAATAGATCAAATAAATGCAGCCTTGTATAAGAAATATCTTTAACACTGTAACTGCCAGAATTGTATAACAACTAGAGTGGCCCCAGACATCATTCTGACTGTTCATATCAGACAGTGCAGAGTTTCATTTTGTCACATCATATTTACATTTGATGCTTATATTGAGATTTTAGAATTAAGCTTTAAATGTCTGTCGTCATAATTTATGTTGTAATTTCCATAAAAACATTACTTTTAATAATGTAAATATAGCCTATGATTGTGTACAAGTTATTAGACTGTCGAAGGTTTCTTATCTCACATTGCCAGTTAAGCAGAGGAGAGGAAAAATATCACTGCAATGAAAATGTTGTTTTTGAAGAACAGGAGGCATGTCCGTTGAAGTTTTATTTTTTGCTATCAGAAAGTTGCTTGGCAACAGAGGCCTGCATATTCAAAGACACAGGAAAAGTTATGGCCATTCAAGGTAAAAATACTCATAAATTTTTGTATTTGGTAATTTTCATAATATAACAATGTTAGAATGAAATATACACACATTTAATAAAAGTCAGGGTATTATAATTATATGGGATTTATTTTAATAAATTCAAAATGATTATCACTGTAAATCTAGTGTTAAAACAAATCTTACAGACCCCAGAGTTTTGAATGGTAATGTATATTTTCATGGACAGACACTGACCGACAGGATACGGTCTCCTCTCCTCAGCTCGCCACTCAGATCGGCTGGCCCTCCTGCCAAGATGAAAGACACAAAGATGCCCTCTCCGTCCTCACCGCCCACAATGTTGAAACCCAAGCCTGTGGAACCCTTGTGCAGCAGGATCTTCCGCGGCTCCCTGCCAAGCAGAACGACAGTGTCAAGGATCAGGATGAGGACTTAGATCAGGACAGCATCAGGGAAAGGACGAAAGACAGAAATACAGTGGAAAAACCACGCTAAGATATTTGAGAGTGGGATGGTTTTCAAAATCTCTCACAAAGCTTCATTCATCCCAGACTGCAGAAAGAAAGAACGAGAATTCAGAGGGCAAAGGAACAATAATAGTGTTTCAGTCTTGCCAGAAGGTAAATTATTATTTTGCATTTCGAGAGAGAGAGAGGAAATCGAGATGAACAGATCCCCGAGAACGCACAACGCTCTAGTCACGACTAAAGGAGACTGGCAAACTTTCATCCACAACAAAGCTAAAACAGCAAGTGTTCCAGATTTGTTCCAGAACTGAGCTCTAACACATACACACCGATAACCAACACACTTTCTCACTTGGGCGCAAAATGCATTCACACGTTGAGATCATCCATGCCTCGTGCAGGACTGCGGTACTGTTTTAGCAAGCCGTGATTCATCTGCAGGCAGAGAGGCATTCCAGACTGGCACAGCAGCAAGACTTGACTGCATTCACAGGCCGTCAAGAACCCTTCCTGAATGTGCTGTAGAATAACACATGAAAACCAGTTCCCAAAAATGAGACACACATCCACATTTGTAATGACAGCTCCTTTCTCTCAGCAGTGCAGTGTGCATGTTTCTCATTAGGATTCAGCACTAGCAGAACTCGACATGAGCCATTCCATTTTGACAGCCCGTGGTACAGCTTCATGATGCTGGAAACAGCACTTGAGCGGACAAGCTGGCCTTTTATATGTGTTCTGTACTTAAATGATACATACATACAGTACTTAACATGCAGACTGACTTTGGAGTACTTTGTGGAGAGTACTGGAATGTGGAATTTTAAAAATCTTTTTAAACTTCTGTTATTTGCTATACTGGTATTGGTACACCTGGACAACAGTTCCTTTTCTTCTGCCACTGTTATGGGTCTTTTGTGCATATAGTTATTTATTAGTCCTCTTATAGGGTTGACAAACTGCAAATGGTTTTGATTAAGAGATTAATAATATATGCAGACTAACTGTGGATGATTAATGTCAATAATAGAACAAGAAATTATTTTGTTTGGTTATAATGTTCTGAACATGCAATGTCAGAATTGTTAAAACCCTACCGGCATACCAGGCGGGGCTGTGCAAATTGTTTCTCTTTAGTCCAAGAGGAAGGCCGAAATGAAATTAAAGTGTTAGTTCACTCAAAAATAAAATTCTGTTATTAATTAGGTGTAGAGTTAGGGTTAGTGTCAAGGACATAATTTGCCTTTGTCTTCTATGTCAGTTCAGGGTGCGTGTTTACTACAGGCAATACGGCCATTCCGTGTTGTGCTGCTGACTCTAAAGCAGGGGTCTCAAAATCAAATTGGCTGGGGGCCATTGCAGTGACTGACAACCCAAAGGAGGGCCACTTTAACATTCAAGCACCAGAAGAAAGTGCAAACCTGATGTAATTAATGTATCTTAGGACAACAGACTTGACATTCGTTTTTCAAGAACTACCTGTCATAGACAGACTGTCATAGACTGATTACCATCAGTGGTAATGCAAATCAGTACATTCAATCACATTGCACAGCTGCTGAAATATATATTTAGTGGTTTTATGACCATGCATTGGACACAAAGTCAGAAATTCTTCCACAAAGTATACAGTGAAAACAAGCTTTCCTGTATATTCATTCATTCATTTTCTTTTCGGCTTAGTCCCTTTATTAATCTGGGTTCACCACAGCGGAATGAACCGCCAACTTATTCAGCATATGTTTTACGCAGCGTATGCCCTTTCAGCTGCAACTCATCACTGGGAAACATCCATACACACTCATTCACACACATACACTACGGACAATTTAGCTTACCCAATTCACCTGTAGCGCATTTCTTTGGAATTGTGGGGGAAACCGGAGCACCCGGAGGAAACCCACGCCAACACAGGGAGAACATGCAAACTCCACACAGAAACGCCAACTGACCCAGCCGGGGCTTGAACCAGCGACCTTCTTGCTGTGAGGCGATTGTGCTACATACTGCGCCACCGTGCTGCCCGCTTTCCTGTATAGCTGATATTAATTGCTGTCTTAATTTTGTCAATAAAAATAACTCACCACATAACTCACTTACCTTTTACAGGTACTTCTCATATTGGTTTTCTTGTTTTTGTTTATATGTTGTACATATCGAAGGAGTAGTTTAAATTACTATAAAATTACTACAAATAATTAATAAAACATTTATCAGATAGCATACTACAAATAAAAACCCCAGAAAAGTCAACTTAACTGGCAATTGTTCTTCTAAATATCTTTCTTTTTTTGTAAAACTACAACCAAGAGTAAAAATAAAAAGTATATTATATTCACATTCACTTAACAACCTGCTTAACATTACAATAATGTACTTATTTCCTTTTTATACAAATCTTAAAACACATATGAGGAAGATCTATTAAATGAGACACAATTTGCACCGAATATTAGCAAAATTTGCATGTTTGTTACATTACCAGCATAGCATGATAGCCACGAAGAACAAGTGTTTATGCAACAAATGTATATATATATATATATATATATATATATATATAGTCCAGTAACTTAAATATCCAGTAAGTGGCGGGTCAAAACCACAAGTGGCTATATGTGACTGCACAATAATAATAGTAATTTAAAAATATGGATTTTGGGGGGTCGAAGGGGGGCCATAAAAGGCCTGCGGGCCAGCAGTTTGAGAACCCTGCTTTAAAGGCTTATTTGTACTCATGTGTCAAACCATAGCCTGACGTGATAACCAAACCCTGAGGCGCACATCTCAAGAAATGTAACTACACAATGCGGCAATGCATAGCACAAGAGCTGTGATGGGTCAGCTTGGTATCGTGTAATGAGTTGTGAGGGCCAAGAAACATAGGGAAGAAGTTCAATGGTTCCTGCCTCTTACTTCCTTGAATGAGTTTGAACTACTTCTACAGTAAGTTAACATTGCACTTATTTCCGGTGTAAAACACCCACGAAGAAACTCAACAGAGAGGAGCATAGAAACCCCATTGCCATCTAGTGTTTTGGAAGTGTTATTGTCAGAGCAACACAAACATAATGCAGAAGTACAAATACACTGCTATGTCGATGATCACTTGTTGCAGAAATATAATAAGGCATTTAATTATGCACCCTGGCAGAAAGTTGTTTTTATAGTTTTTTTGGTCCACAAATGCATTCTTGTATAATTTTTTTTGTATGATTACAGATGAACCGGGCAGCACGGTGGCGCAGTGGGTAGCACAGTCGCCTCACAGCAAGAAGGTCGCTGGTTTGATCCCTGGCTGGGTCAGTTGGCATTTCTGTGTGTAGTTTGCATGTTCTCCCTTTGTTAGCGTGGGTTTCCTCTGGGTGCTCCGGTTTCCCCCACAATTCCAAAGACATGCGGTACAGGTGAATTGGGAAAGCGAAATTGTCCGTAGTGTATGAGTGTGAATGAGTGTGTATGGATGTTTCCCAGTGATGGGTTGCAGCTGGAAAACATGGGCATGGGCAACATGGGCAACATGGGCATCCGCTGCGTAAAACATATGCTGGATAAGTTGGCGGTTCATTCCGCTGTGGTGACCCCAGATTAATAAAGGGACTAAGCCGAAAAGAAAATGAATGAATGAATACAGATGAACCACTAAAGTCACGTGGAAAGATTTAGGGTCAGAGAGCTCTCGGATTTCATCTAAAATATCTTAATTTGTGTTCGGAAGATAAACAAAGGTCTGAGGGGATTGAAACAGCACGAAGTGTGAGTAATTAATTCATTTTCATTTTTGGGTGAAGTAATCCTTTCAAAGAAATTCAACATAGACAATGGGTTCAGGGAAATGAAGTGTTTTACCATGCTGTTTTTACTATATGTTCTACAAAACCTCAATTTATAAAAATGTTCAAATGCGACTTTGTCAAACAAACACTGAAAATTGATCTGCACAAAACTATTGGCTATATAAATTTAATTGAAACAGAACTATGACACCAAATGCTTTGTAGATTAAACATTAAGATCATTTTGACAAAATGCTAATCAAACATAATTGCAAGGACTGAAAACAAAGTTATATGAAAATTACTGATTAAATGATGTTTGGATCAAGCAATTATTACTTAAAGCATTTTGTACTAAATATATGCTGTTTTTATTATTTTTGAGAGGGAAAGAATGGTATTAGGAAATTATTTATAAACAGTACAAACTTTTTAAAACA
Source organism: Danio choprae (assembly GCA_903798125.1). Classification (NCBI taxonomy): domain Eukaryota; kingdom Metazoa; phylum Chordata; class Actinopteri; order Cypriniformes; family Danionidae; genus Danio; species Danio choprae. The sequence goes on from CAIGQW010055024.1 coordinate 9,795,100, forward strand.
GTGAAAAAAGCATTAAAAAGGTGAAGAGTGAGTATTTTGATGTTGCAGAGCTCAATTCATGGCATTTTCTTACAGTTCACAAGTGAGAAATAGCAGGCATCGCTAGGTAAACAATAACTCACTAAATACCATTTCCTAGACCTACTGTACCTGTTCATGAAGGCGAAGATTGTCCTACCCCGTCTCTCTGCATTAGACTTTACCATTGGCAAAGAAGACGAGATGTTAACTGTGAACATGTTGCCTCCCGCTACAGTAACTACCCAGCAGGGTTATGAACAATATTTTCCCAGGACTCTGTACCTCGCTCCAGACCAGCGGTGAAGTGGCGTATGTGTATATGCATGCTTTCTCTAAGTGCAGGGGGAGTGATTGGAAACAGCAGCACATCGCCTGTCACACCGTAACCCCTGTAGAAATAGGGTAAGGCTTAACTCTTACTCAGCCACATGAACCATTGTCCACCACAATAACACGCTCTCAAATATGATCGTAGTGATCATAAATTGGTTGGTGCAGGCTTCATTGTAGTGTATTAATGGACTGGATGAGCTGCGTTGTCCTCACATATACTTAAGCCTTAGTATAATTTTATAAATAGATAAATTTACTCTTTCTCATTTTTACAACAGTATAAGGTTTAAGGAATTACGATTATCAGGATTTTTATCTGTGAATATTACAAGAGTCCATACAAATATGGGTAAAAGGTGTTTAGATATTTGCCTGGAATCAGATACAAGAATCAGTTGAAGACAGAATTATTAGCCCTCCTGAATTATTAGCCCCTCTGTATATCAATGTAATTCAATGAAAATATATTTTTACTTTTAATAAAAGAATAAGACATCGACGATCACTGGCATCACTATTAAAAATGGTTTCTGAATTCTGCATATAGACTTATAAAGAAAATTAAAGGTACACAGTATCTTATATGGCACCCAGTCATCATAAGCCTTTGTGCAGTACTTGTTGTTATCACTCTTTCAGCAACAATCTCTATAAAACATGTGCCCCGCACCACCAGCTCACCATCATGGGACAAGTTGTAATTTTACAACCTCACTGAAGGATGACCAGAAAGCTCAGAGGTTTACAGGGTTGCGATGCCCCAGTGCAGTTTGTCTGCTTCTCCTTGTGCTCTAAGTAATTGGCTGTGGTTGGATGATTAATGATGGACACAGTGGATAATGCTCTCCGGAAACACACAGAGACATAATTCTTTGTGGAAAACATGTTCTGTTTGGCAGGATCACAGGCTCATGGCTTTCTGCTATGGGCTGTGCTCTCTTTCCCCTTCTCTTTCTCTGAGTGTATTCAAAGCTCTAGGTGAAAACCACCGATCGCTTTCTCACTACTTTAGTCGCGTTTGACTTTATGCCAAGAGACGTTTAAGATATTTCCAGCATCTCAGTGTAGCTAAGAATAACTCAAGTGTGTCAACAGTTTACAATCAGGTGCGTCACTGAGTAAAGCCGCCAAAAAGTACCCTAGCTTCAAACATATTCTATAATGCCTGGTATTTACACAGTATAAACAAAATAAAAAGACAAGTTAGTGCTGCCAATGTTGTTGACAATGATGTTGTAAAGACTTAAATTCTGAACTGCGAACAGAGAATTACAAGGATACAGTTACTCAGAGAATGGTGGATTCAGCTATATGTTCAAACTTAGCTTTACCATGGTAGCTTGTACACTGAAAAAAGGTTAATTGAATGGTTGCAAATAATTTACTTGGGCTGAATTTAAACAAACAAATTAAGCTGAACATTGCTAAATTTAAGTTGTTAGTTTAAATTCAGCCCATATCAATAGTTTGAACAATTTTGCAAAAAAAAGAAAAAAAGAAATCAGTGTATGAATGCTATACTACCTTGTCAGTACAAATAGTTTTAACAACTTTTTTAAAATGAAATTGATTCAATTATTTTTATGAGTTTAAAACTTAAAATGCCATGGCAGTCCTTAAAATACACTCAAAAATTATTTTTGCTGCTTTATCATTCATTCATTCATTTTTTTTCCGGCTTAGTCCCTTTATTAATCAGAGGTCGTCATATGGGATTGAACCGCCAACTTATCCAGCATATGATTTACGCATCGGATGCCCTTCCAGCTGCAACCCATAACTGGGAAACACATATACACTCTCATTCACACATATACACAACAGACAAGCTTACCCAATTCACCTATAGCGCATGTCTTTGGACTTGTGGGGGAACCTGGAGCACCCGGAGGAAAAAGCATTGCCTTGCTTCATTTGTGTATTCAAAAATATTTATTACTTCTTTAGATATTACTTCACGCTACACAAATCATCAATGTTCACTTCACAACTGTGTATGTGGCAGTCATGAATTACTCTCACCAAAGCATGTCATGCTCTGAACAGAAAAACATGAGTCATGCAAGGAAGCCATTTTCATGTTTAATCAAACATGGTCACAAATGGCCTGACCTTTGAGATCTCTATGTCTGTCTGCTTTTATGATGGCCTCTAAATGTGTGTCCATCATCTGTGAACAAGCAGATTGTCATTGGCCAGTTCAAATGGCTGTGGCATGGCCAATGGTGTCGTGGGATCTTATGAGTGGGTGGGAGATCTTCGGCGAATCTCTGTAATGTATTCAGATGGTAGAGAATCCAGGGGGCCGTTAGTGTGTATTGGGTCAGATGGAGGGATCTAAATGTGTCTGTGACCACTGTGCAAGTGTGGGGGAAGCACAGATGGGTAGAGGGCCTATCTGAGTCTCTCCTGTGACTCACACACACACGTGCACGCAAACACACACTCTCCTCCAGGAGCGAACTGTCACTGTACACCAACACAAAGTATATATGCTTGTAAACAACTTTTATTAGCCTCTGGGGAGACCTCCGGGGTGATTGTGATAAGGTTCAGACTTACTCTGACAGATTAGTTTGGGTACGTCGGAGTGCAAAGTGGGATAATATAACTCTATTTATGTACTTTGGTAGGTGCAGCCCTACATAGGTCTAAATATTGTGCTTCATACTGTATCTGTGCATGTGTGTTTGGGCTACGTATCAAAGGGAGTGTGTGTTCATGTCAGCACATTATGACAGACTGTCTAAGTGTATCTGTGTGTGTGATGGGCATTGGCAGAGCACAGTGTGTGTGTGTGTGTGTGTGTGTGTGTGTGTGTGTGTGTGTGTGTGTGTGTGTGTGTGTGTGTGTGTTTGTGGCCTGCTTTCCCCCGTTCAAATGAATCATGACAGCTTCAGGAATGTGCGCCACTACTCATTTGTAGTCTGACTGCAGAATCAGCCTCTTACTTCCCAATACATTTATGGTAAGAGCAGGCCCTACTGTTTATATTTACATAACTGCAACAGAAGCCAAAACGTTCCTGTGTTAGAAGGTTCCATGAGTGTATATTTATGTATTTGGAGGATAATAAATCACTGCATGTCCGCTCCAGTCTTTGTCACACCTACAACAATGCAGTGCTTCTTTACAAACTGATGGACATAAAAACATACACATAGAGGACATAGGAGAGTCGTAAGTCATTATTGTTAAATACAGACACACTTGCATTTACATGAGGTTTACGAGGACTCTCCATAGCCATAATGTATTTTATATTGTAAAAAATCTTATTATATTGCCTTAACCAATGTAACCCAACCCTCACAGTAAACCTGTGGCCATTTTTGTATGTCAAAAGACCTTGTTAAGTATGATTTTTATAGAAGCATTTTGAATTACAATGACACAAGGCATGTCCTCATAAACCACCATTCATTCTCTTTTTCCAAGAGGAAGGCAAAATAAAAATAAAAGTTTAGTTTAGAGTGTAGAGTTAGGGTTAATGTTAAGGACTTAATTTGGCTTTGACTTCTACTTCAGGTCAGGGTACTTGTTTACTACAGCAACTGTCATTTCACAAATTTGTGTCCTTGTAAACCACATAAACAAGTACATACATCATTGTAGGCACCTTGTGGAAAAACAGCTCTCCATTTTAAATAAAAATCCTTCATATCGTTTGATGCCATCCTACACTTGCAGCACGTCAAGTTTTCGGCATAAAATGTGTGTGATACTTCCAAAGCAAAAGTCATTTATGTGATGCTGTAGTGCTATGGGTGGTTTCTAGGGTGGTGCTATGCAGATGTAAAGGAGTTCTTGGTGTTTTCAGTTCCCTGATAGTTGCTAGGGTTCTCTGGGTGGTTGTCTAAGCATTTCTGCCTGGTTCATAGGGTGATTTGAATGTTTTAGTGCATGACTATGATATTATAGATGAAAGATTCTACACGATTGCTATGGGTGGTTGTTAAAGATTTGATAAAGGGTTATGGGTTGTCTGTGTGTTGTTATGCAGTTGCTAGGGTGTTCTGAGTGGCTGTCAGGGCATTGCTACAGTATAACGTGTGAGGGTGTTTCTCATTGTCAGGGTGTTGCAGCTGATAGGGTGTTCTGGGTAGTTGTCAAGATATTGCTACAATGTGAAATTATCTGGGTGTTCCTCGTTGTCAGGGTGTTGCTATGCAGCTAGGTCTTCTGGGTGGTTGCCAGGCCATTATTGTGTGGCTGCTAGGGTGATCACTGTGTTTTCTGTGCATTTGTGTTATGGATAGTTTCTCTAGGATTGCTAGAATATTTTTGGTGGCTGTCAGGACATTTCTACAGTATGAGGTTGCTTCTAGGTTGTCAAGCCATTATTATGCAGTTGCTGGGGTGTTTGTATGGTTGTCAGAGTGTTGCTGTGTGGTTGCTGACGTTTTCAGTGTTTTGGTGCATTGCTACAATCTCAGAAATAAAGATACAAAAGCTGTCACTAGGGGTACCTTTTCTCAACCTAAAGGGTTCATATGGTCATCTAAAGGTACATTAGTTCCTGAACTGCTCACATTTGTACCTAGAAGTCCAAAAGTGTAGCTTATATATTGCTATATATTGCTTATAGATATTGCTATGCAGATGTTGGAGTATTTTGGGTGGTTGTGTGGCTACAAAGACTGTGAGTGTTTTAGTGACCTGCTATAAGATTGCTATGGTGTTACGGGTAGTTGCTAGGGAATTGCTAGTGTAATCTGGGTGGTTGTCAGTGTTGCTAATATGCAGTTGCAAAGGAATTCAGGGTGGTCCAAGTCAAAAAAAGCATAGTGTCAATGATGGACTCCAGATATGGCTATGGTTATTAAGTATTCTTCCAGTTATAGTTAAGTTATAGGTCTAACTGTTAATAACAGACATTCTTTAATAATACCTTGATCCAAAGAATCTTTCATACCATAATGAGCTGTTGACTAGTTAAATGCCAAAGGTTAATACCTAGGGCAAGGACTGTAGAAAAATCTGTTGAATAATTAGTCTGGTATACTGTAGAACCTGTACTACAGTACAGAGAATATACAGGGATTAAACAACAAGCACTGACACATACTGATACATAAAGTGGATGATACCCATCCAAGACAGCCAGTCACAGTACATCACTCAGACTATGACTGTTTCATGGAGCACACACAAACACTAGGACATAATAAATGGTAAAAGATGATGGCTTAGGGTTTCACTCATATACTATATGAAATTAAACATGGGGACCTACAAAAGGTACTAGGTAAGGAGTGGGGATTTCGTGGTGCTGTGTTTTCAAATCAAAAAGTTTTTTTTTTATACATTTAAAAAAGTGCAACCTGGGATTGAATCTTCAGTTTTAATCAGCCTGTGTGACATTTTTACTAAGTGAACTAAACAGACAGGTTTGACCAAATATTCATGACGAACATTCATGCTGCTGTCAATAGGCGCTAAAGGTGCTGTATGTAATTTTTTCTAAAGTATAAAAAAACAAAATATGTTTGCAGATATTTATGAAACATGCTAAGTGAGCATACCTGTTTATCTGAAAAACAATGCTAAAGTCAGTTACTCTCTTTTGAAAACTCTCTTTTTGTTACAGTCTCTAAAACCCGCCCACTGCCAGTTTACCCAATTATATTTCAGCACTCTGGGTTGCCTTGACAGAAAACACATGGTGTTTTTTTTCATTTCAGTCATGATGCTGCCTCAATGTATGTGGCTGAAAATGCGACCTCCAGAGCACAGTAGCAGCTTCCGAAATGAAAAGCAGATTCAGAGTTATAAAAATCTACATAAGGTGGGTTTTAATTAGAAAAATATAGAAATATTACAAATGTAAACATTACCTGAGTAGCTGACGTTGTAACACTGTGTACTAACAACACACGACGCAACAAGCAATTTGTCTGTTTGCACAAGATTTAAATACCAGAGCCATTCAGAAGCACATAATAGTGCACTGCACTCCAAAGAAATAGTAATAATATAATTAATGCATATTAAACCACTTTAATATTATTAAAAGTACATGCTAAGTGACTGATATTGCTTTATCCTGAGTTACAGTTCTAACTTTCATTTCCAAATTTTTGCCCGTTATTTTATTTTCAAGTTCTGAGGTAAACTATCTGCTGCTGCTTTCAGTATGGCAATAAATGTCACATAAAATTGTATTCACACTGGTAGCATTTAATACTGAATAAAGCACATAATCAGTACCTGAGGTGATCACTGTCATAGTAGTCAATGCAGTTGTTTAGCCGAGATGTCGCAAAAAAAAAAAAAGTTTCTAAAATAAAACTTTTAGGTGTCGCTGTCGAGGATGGTTAGGACAAAAACTCACTGGAAATATAATTTTATCACGTGTTGTCACGTGTAGTTAGGACACAGTGTAAGCTTGATAGTCAGGCACACTTGCTCTGGCTGGTGTTGTCAATCTGGCAACCTGCGTTTACCTGGAATTGTCAGGAGGTGCCAGGTGTTTTAAATTTGGACTGCAATACCTAGGACAACCACTAGGTATGGTATGTCATAGAGTATAGTATGTCAATCCCACATAGTGCACCTTTGAACCCCAAAGCATACTTCAGCTGACCATGTTTGGGGACTCTATGTGCAATGTCCAAATGACAAAATTCTGGAAATGAAGAGGGTCCAGATATGTCCAGGCATCTTGTCTACTGTGTGCAAACAAAGTCTGCACAACAGTGTATAGGCAAGGTAAAAAATGAGACATAAGTGTGCATGTGTCAAACTTCTCCATCTGCACTCATCTGCAATTGAGTCTACTTTAAAATATACGTGAACACGACTGCAAGCAAGAAAGAGACGAAAGAAGTCTTCTACCAAAAGCTAACATCGCATGCCATTTTCTCCATACTGCAGAAGAGTACAATGCTCAAAGCAGGGAGTCATTTCGCCTCAGGCCTTACCTGTGTTGCGTTGAAGTAGGGGAAAGAATGGTGGTTGTGTTTGGGGTGGGAGGAGTGGGTAACTGTCAGGTTAACTAGCTATGCTAAGCTAAGCCAGGCAGAGCGAGAAGCAGTGGTTAGTACCTGCCGGTGTATGGGACCAGGCTTTGACACAGAGCAGGCGGGGCGGGGCTGCAGCCCACATCCCCAGACCCCCTGCTGCACAGATGGGGGGAGGGAGGGCTGGTGTCCCCATGAGGTTTGTGGATGGCACTGTAAATGGGCTCGGCCCTATTGGGGGTACAGAAATCACATAGTAAATGGGGCGCTTTCAGACACACAGAGACAGCAGACACAGAGACATACTGTATGAAGACGCATACTGCACACACATGCACACAGACGTAGACAAACACAGACATGCAGAAGTGAGGATGCATTTAGCTGGATGGTAAAAGAGGGACGAGTCAGCTCTGGGGCCCGGGCTGAATCACAGGCTCCAGGGAGTCCATGCTCAGAGAGGTGAAACCCATCTCATGTCCAGGCAACTGTGACCGTAACTTCAAGACATTTGACCCCATGCCAGAAGCATCTCTAATGTTCAGAGTGTTTGTTTGCCGTGTTGGGATTTGTGTTGGAGACTTTATTCACCCAGTCAGGTCTCGTTGAAGCAATGTTCACAAACACACCACCACAGAGAGGCATTACACACCTCGTAGACGTTCTTCAGCCCACACTCGACACCTACTTAAAGTCATTTTTATTTGTTCTATCTTTGCCCAGTTATATCATAAAATGTGCACAGTATCGCCAAAAAGAAATTAACCAACTTAAGCTGAAGAACTGTAGCACAGATTGTGGAAAAATATGGAGACTTGTAATCAAATATATATATATATATATATGGACATGCAAATGTTGTTTTTTTGTCATCAGTGCATAAGTGCATTTGAAAAGGGCCATCTGAGTGACAGGGTTCCCACACTTTTGGCCAATCAACTTTTCCAGCACATATCATTTTTTTATTATCGTTTTATAGATTTGTAGATGATTAAATATTTGTCAAGCCAAAGTTGTCAAAGTGAAATATAAAAATGGCTATGTTAGCTGTAAATACTTGTTTTGGTTTGACCTTTTTAAGCCTGGAAACATTAAAATTCCCTGATATTTACAGGCTTTCCTTGAACATGGGAACCCTGAAGTGAAGAAGTGAGTGAGCGTGAGTGAATAGATGAGTAAATTCATGACTCTGACCTGGTGAAGTCTTCCTCCCCCAGCATGTGTCGTGGGACCGGTGAGTACCGCGATGGGGTAACCTGGGGTGGCTGGTACACTGGTTTAGGCTCCATGCCCCCCATGTAGGCCATGCTGGAATTGTGTCCGACGTGGTTGTCCACCATGGTGGGGAAGGCTGGAGGGAGGCCGAGACCAGTAAAAGGGAAAAAAGCAGATGATTTTACCAAGTAGCTATAAAGGACCAATTTGTAAATCGTGATTGAGTTTGCAGATCCATACATTAACACACTAACCTCATAATTTAAGTCAAAAAGATAATGTTACTTAAAATAGACAACTAAAAAACAAACATTCTGGTAAAAGGCCTAAAATAAACACATTAAGGCAGAGCTTTCACCAGAGCTTTAAGTCGATTTACCCCCTCTGGAGAAAAGGCCAGGACCTTAGTCAGTTTTGATGTTCAGCCCAGATTAATGAGAATATGAGGTGCCAACAGATCGAATCTTCAACTTCCTAATCTGCTCAAAAACACCATCTTGATCATACCAAATGTGTTTGATATTTAGGATTTTAAATCAGAAAGTACTTTCACAATAGCCAATGTTGTATGGGCCCCATGGACAGTGGAGATGGAGAAACTGCTTGTGGAAGTTTGGCAAGAACACAACTGCCTGTATAACGTGTGTTGGAAAAATGTATGACAACACTAAAAACAAAGAGAAGCTCAAACCACCTCAAATTTGCAGGTATAAGGTGAGTGAAGACAGCTGCCAGCACACTTGCTAATAAATGAAAGCATTACCTGCTAAAACGTCAATGACAATCCACTGTGTGAGATCACATTTTGATAGAGAAATGTTTTTTTAGTGTTGTGTATTGTGCAAACGAGATTTGAGGGCAAAGTCTGCAAAGATTCTTCTCATGCAAATGATATAAACTGATGTAAGGCTCAATCTCAAAATACATAGTTTAGGTTAAATGAGGGAAAAAATGATATATGCGCCTAAACATAATGAAAACAGAAACATTCTAATGAAGTATGTGGCATTATAGTTTAATCTAGATTTAATCTAGATCTATAATAAATACTTATATGATTTATAAGGGACATAAACTAAAGAAAGCACTATATATATCTTTAAATAACGTACAAAAACATATCTAATTCTGATGTGCATATAGATGTGTATTCCATAAATGGTGTTTTTATTATCCTGTGCTTTCTTGTGCGGTGTGGCTTTATTTGGCTTAATTTAAAATCACAATTAATTTGAAACATTTTTATTTCAATTAAATTTTAATATTTAATATAACATTATCTCAATATATTTTAAAATGTCTGCACAATTTTCAGCAGCCATCACTTCATAAAATCATTCTAATGTGCTAATTTGCTGCTCAAGACATTCCTCAATATTATCAATGTTAAAGAGGTGCAACTAAATATTTCTGTGAAAGCTGGTATATTCATGATAAATTCTCTGATAACTGTCACTTTTGGTCAATGTAATGGATCTTTTTGAGTAAAAGTACTAATTTCTTAATAAACATCAAGCCTTGAATGAGAGTATGTGTGTGTGCTATGATATCTAGTCAAAAAGAAAATAATTATTGCTGGACTTCAGTGACTGTAATGTCTTTACATGTGATAAAGGATTGTGCTGATATTGTCCCTAATCCCGCTTTGTCCCATACTATGTGGATCTCCTCATATATGACATGGATATGCAAGTACGAAAACAGCTAAATGAGGGCCAATAAGAGCTATTCAGCCACCAGGTGTGACAGAACGTGAATTTTGTGCGCAATCTGTGCGTTTGTGCAGGTGGATTGTGCGAAAGCTCTCTCTCTCAGTGGGAGGGAGGGATTGGTGCTGTGATGGGAGCAGCAGTGCAGTGTGTGTGGGTGTCTGAAAACAGCACCCACTGCTACACTACAGTACTGTTACAAAACTCCACAGCACTACACTACTCGCTTTCATTACTGGGTTAAAGATGAAAGCATAGAGGATATACAGCAGGTTATGTTTGAAATGACCCATGTTTATCAATGCAGTAAAACCACTTCATGTGCTTGGGCTATAAAAAGGACTTGTAGAGGCATATAGTGGATGGAGATGAGCAAAAGAAGGTACGTACTGCTGGAGTAGTCTGGTGGGGCGTACATGTCGTTGAGATGTACTGGTCCCGGTTTGGCCACTTTCAGATAAACCATGTCTGAAGTGTTCTTCAGGGCGGCCACAGCCTCCTCATGACGCACATCCTGAAGTATAATGTTATTCACCTGCGAAGGCAGACACACACACGCATGTTACATTGACTGGTCTCTGAAGCGTGACTCAGAATATTCACGACAGCACATTTGAAGATGTGAGAAGGAAGCGACTGGAGCGGAGGCCGGATGGCCCCACACTCGGCGACGGCGCTCCATTCTCAGCCGTCCGGTCACAAAAGGAAGGACGAGAGGGAGGGGAAGCTGGAAAGGCAGGCTGCTTTTTCCTTTGTAAGCTTTAGGGCATCTACACTACACAGAAAGCTGAGCGATTGGCAGATGGGAATGTGTCTGGTTTGTACTGAGGGTGTGGAAACGGTCATTTGCTGTTTAACTGCCTCAATACAAGCATTGTTGAAGAAACAAACAAGAGTTTACTGAACTTTGTTGTAAATTTATTGTTTAGACTACATTGGTTAGATCTGCAATTTCACGCCACAAAAACGTTCAAAATAATGTCAGATTATTGCTGTAATTAATAAATATGGCATCTAAACACTGATTCACTATTTTGTTTCTGTTATTTTGCTTTATTATTTGGGTTCCTTTACATGCATGCTCTTTAGAAATGTCCTTTCATTCTAATAACTAAATAACAAGCAATATATATCAGTTTGTGTGTATAGAATAAGACATAACTAATATATCTATCTAAGTTGAAGTTAAGGAACATCCTGCCTTAAACTGAACATAAAAAGGACTCAAACTACCTAAATGAATAAAAAAAAACTATTTATTTACTGAAAGATGGATAGTTCTTTAAATGAGCCTGACTGAGCATGAAGTGTTAGCTTTTTAGTACTGTTTTTTTTTTTACTTGTTATGCACCATCCACAATAAAATCAATGAATTCATACTGTTATCTGATAAGGCATCAAATCCGGTTTGTAGACACATTATAACTTACATTATAATACTTTACATGTTCTTGACATACTTTGTTCAGTAATCAAAGCCATCATTTTCAAGAAAAGAAAGGGAAGTAAAGGCACACTTTACATGTCTGCAATTATGGGAGCCATGATTGATGCACAGCCATTTAATTATGACATTTATGACCTATCAGAGCCTGCTCAGTCCCTGGCACTTGTGTGCCATGCAAGTGTTTCTCTTTATCGCAGCTGTGTCCTTGTTTGAGTTTGCGCTCAGCTTCACATCAATCACACTGTGGCCCATAAACCTTCACACATGAGATATAACATCTATAATATGGCATAATAGCCTACAACAGTGTCTGTGCTCACTAAAGCATAAAGCAATTCACTACAAAGATATGCAGTGTTCCGGTACGTGTCTATATGTGGCTCTACAGAAACTGAAGTGCACAGTCATATGAGTGTAGGTGAAACCTTACAGCCAATAGGCGATCGCCCGTCTGCAGACGTCCATCCTTCTGTGCCGCACCGCCCTCAATGATCTTAGTGATGTAGATACTGTTGTCACCCGGGATGTGTTGGTTGCCTATTCCCCCAGCAATACTGAAGCCAAGACCTTGAATAAATGAAATGGAGTAACATTTATGACCAGGAAATCGGATCTTGGCCATGAGGTTGACGTCAACATGAAATAGCACTCACAACCCATTTTATTTACTTAAGGTGGCTTATTTCCTAGCGAAGCAATAGATTCAGTTAAAGAAGCATGAAAACGAATTATTACAAAAAAGTGCACTGACTCATTCATGTTGACTTTATGTTTATTACACAGTGCTTCAATGTTTCTGCATTTAACAGATGTTTAAATAAATATAGAAGGTGATACACATTTAGCTTCTCTAACCTTTAGGCCCTTTGAGCAGATTGACCTCCAAAATGGTCTCAGGAGGAGCCTGTCTTCTGCGCACCAGCAACCTGACCACTGGGCCTGCCTCCTTCAAAGCCTCTACTGCCTTGCTGTGCACAACCTCTGACACGTCCACATCATTCACCCGCAGAACACAGTCATTTACCCTGAAGCACAAGAAGACACTCAAAGTCAAAAGAAGAATAAATTGAGCAATAAAGCAATGAATATATAACACATATTTGAGTATGTACAGACATGTACTTTATTCCAAAACCTGCTTACATGGGCAGGTTCCTTCTAAGACAGTACCCTAAAGGCCTGTTCAAACCAAGATCAATAACTATAAAAATATCTATAACTATATTAGCATCCACACCAGCTGACAAAATTGTGCTGTTAAGTCGACACTGGAGTGTTGCTGTTTGAATCCAGCAAAATGGATTCAGATTGGCTGTCATTGTTTTTATCAAATTCATTTAAAAAGTCATTCACATGATGTTGTTTCTCTTTCCTGTAATTTGTCGTTTGGATGTTATGTGATATTATTTTGTATTTAGAACTATATCTTTATGTTTATCATCATTATAGCTATTGTCCTTGTGTGAATGGGCCTGAACAGTCACTGAATCTTGTAAGTGCCCAATTTCAAACGATTACCATATCATGTAGTCACAAAAGCAATTTTCATAATTAATCATAATTTTAATTTTGCTCATAAAAATATCAATTGTTCACTGTCAATAGTGTTGTGGTGCATGTAGTTTTAATGAAGTTCGAGTTTGTTGAAATTCCCTTCATAAAGATCCTTCCCCCCCTTAGTTACAAGATGTAACATGAGTCTTAAGTGTCACCAGAATGTTTCTGTGAAGTCTCTGAGTAAAATACCCAAGAGGTTGTATCAGATTCTCTCAAAACAAAGGGTTTTAGCATCATTTTGTTCTTCATCAACAAGAAAGTTTATTTTCTAAATATGTTTCAAAGTTTATTGTCAAAAAAGTTTACTCCTATTATATTAGTTTCTGAGCACATAGATCTCTCTATGGTGTTAATATAAATGAAACTACAAAAAGAATAACATAAAATGTTTCACTGCACTTGACTGAATAACACATTTTTAATAAACTCCTTACAGTTCTTGAATGCAGTGATTCTTACTGATCTATGCTAATAAAACAGATCATCAGCACTCATGAGCAGGAAAAGGGAAACAGACACAGAAAGGGAAAATCTGGAACAGCATATTTTCAGACACTGCTTCTGATTTATGTGGGCTAATACGTCATATTGTGTGCTGCGCTTTCTCCAATTCAGAAAAAAATATATATGGGTGCACTGTCTTTGTATATCTAAAGTAGCATGTGGCTTAGATTATATTTTACTTAATAAGCTAAGACTTTAATAAAGATAAAATGCTTAGCAAAAAATATTAATTGCAATTATCTGTTTAGGATACCGTTCAATATTGAACTTACTCCCACCATATCTATTTTCACCAAGCTTACAGCAAGTGCTTTTCTTACTTAGAGCTTTTGTCTTGTCTTTAGTCCAAATATCTAAAAATTCCTAAATCAAGAAGTGAATTATTATTATTTCCCAGTGATGGGTTGCAGCGGGAAGGGTATCCGCTGCATAAAACATATGCTGGATAAGTTAGCGGTTCATTCCGCTGTGGCGACCCCAGATTAATAAAGGGACTAAGCCGAAAAGAAAATGAATGAATGAATGAATATATTTTGCTTTTCTAGAAAATGCTTCTTGATTTAAAAAGTTTTAAATACTTGGACTAGAAAAAAGACAATAACTTTCATTTAGAAAAGCATTTTTTGCAGTTTAATACCTCCTCCAGCAAGGATATATTGTATGCAATGCTGCCCTGCTTGACCAAAGTACCTTGACATAGGGCTGCACGATATTGGAAAACTCTGGAATTGCAATATTTTATTTATTCATCTATTATATAGAAATATATTGCGATATGAATACAGTTTCACCAGATGGCTTGAATAGCTCTGTTTGAAAAGAATTTATTCATTCAGATGGATTGAGATAATTCTGTAGGACAGTGAATCATGCATAAAAATAATAAACAAATTACAAGAACAGATAAATACAATCAAGAAGATATCAAATGAAATGAACAGAGCTTTACGCTTTTCTGGGACTCTAACGCTGTACAGTTACAGAAATTGAATATCAAATGTAAAATAAGACTGTAGAGTTTTTATCATATAAATAATCCACTCATACAATATAATCCACAATTACAAACAGTACAATATCTTGTGCCTGAATGCTTTAAACAATCTATAAATCCTCACAAAGTCACTGCCCTGAAAAGCACATGCAGATGATCACCTTTCACTTCATTATGGTTAAACTCAAAAATCCCATGTGTTCTGAACTGTGGCTCCTGGTTTTTAATAATCCCAACTAAACACTGCAGATTCTGTGATGTGGCCATTGCAGATGCACACATTGCAATATCTGAAATGATATATATTGTGCAGCCCTACCTTGGTATCGCAATTACGATCTAACAGCCTTTTGAAACATTCTGAAATTGAGAGGAATATATATACCCTTAACAATTTTACCTAAGCAAGCAGCTCACCGAGTTTTAAAACGAAATAAGCGATGGAATATAAGATGCTGAGAGATTGATCACTCACCCTAGTCTCCCATCCATGGCAGCGGCACCTCCTGGGATGATCTTGGTGATGAAAATTCCTGGATCATCAGGAATGTGTGGATTATCCATTCCTCCAGCAATGCTGAACCCAAGGCCAGAGTTTCCCTATTGATGACATGCACGAGTTAGAAAATGATAAACGGAGAAAAGAAGAAGACACCTGGCTCTCAATACTTTTCAGACACTTTCTAGGCATGAACAGTTTTACCCTGTTAAATATAGGAATTTGTGGTGCGCATTTCGAGATTCTAAAAATCTTTTCCGCTTCCGCCTATTTCCTCCCTCCATACTTCATTACCTCTTACACTGCTGTTTTATTCCAGTGCCAAAAAGCTGAGACGGGCTGTTCTGTCTGACAGTCACATCTCAAAAGACAGGCCCTAAAGCAGACAGCTGAGAAAAGACTTCACTTTATTATTTTCTATAATTAATGAGCGACGGTCGCAGCAAATTAGCGCCGAGTGGAAGACATCCCAGTGAGCCTTTCCTGCTCCGAAACCACTGCGAGAGCTCCCACTAAAGAATCATACACACCCACAGACCTTTTAACGTGTGAGATCTTAACATAGTTTATTTAGGCCTCGGCGTGCAGAAATGGCACTTAGAGAACAGCCCTGCAATTATACTGAAAGCTCAGAGATGTACCCAAATCCACCATCCACTGCTGTTTAATGAATGGCCTATGCGGACGGATTTAGATTCATTTGCATTGAACAAACTTCAAGTATGAAAAGACCTTGCAACATTAAAGCCATGGAAGTTTGTATGATTATTCCAGCAAAGAACATTTTGTCCGTGTAGATAAGAACAGCACCTAGACAAACTGCAGAGTATTTTCACAAGTGGTACATTTTCAAAACTCTTTTAATGCTCGATA
Source organism: Danio choprae (assembly GCA_903798125.1). Classification (NCBI taxonomy): domain Eukaryota; kingdom Metazoa; phylum Chordata; class Actinopteri; order Cypriniformes; family Danionidae; genus Danio; species Danio choprae. The sequence continues at coordinate 9,811,214 of CAIGQW010055024.1, forward strand.
ATGCAATCTCTCATGCACAGTAGTACTTTTCATTTACATCTATTATCATTTATTTCAATACATGTGACTATCATTTAATACATCTATCATTTAATCTTAATCTAATGGTTAATACAAACTATCTATATACAGTGCATCCGGAATGTATTCATAGCGCTTCACTTTTCCACATTTTTTTACGTTACAGCCTTATTCCAAAATTCTACACACAATACCCCATAATGACAATGTGAAAAATATTTTTTGAAATTGTTGCAAATGTATTAAAAATAAAAAACCTGAAACATCACATGTACATAAGTATTCACAGCCTTTGCTGTGAAGCTCTAAATTGAGCTCAGGTACATTCTGTTTCCACTGATCATTCTTGAGATGTTTCAGCAGCTTAATTGGTGTTCCCCTGTGGTAAATTCAGTTGATTAGACATGATTTGAAAAGGCATACAGCTGTCTACATAAGGTCCCAGGGTTGACAGTGCATGTCAAAGGACAAACCAAGCATGAAGACAAAGGAATTGTCTGTAGACCTCCAAGACAGGATTGTCTCGAGGCACAAGGCTGGGGAAGGTTACAGAAAAATTTCTGCTGCTCTGAAAGTTCCAATGAGCACTGTGGCTTCCATCATCCGTAAGTGGAAGATATTTGGAACCACCAGGACTCTTCCTAGAGCTGGCCGGCCATCTAAGCTCAGTGATCAGGGAGAAGGGCTTTAGTCAGAGGGGTGATCAATAACCCGATGGTCACTCTGTCTGAGCTCCAGCATTCTTCTGTGGAGAGACGAGAACCTTACAGAAGGACAACCATCTGTGCAACGGAAGCCACTCCTTAGTAAAGGGCACATAGCAGCCTTCCTGGAAATTGCTAAAAGGAATATGAAGGACTCTCAGACCATAAGAAACAAATTGTCTGCTCTTTGGAGTGAATGCCAGGCGTTACGTTTGGAGAAAACCAGGCACCGCTCATCACCAGGCTAATACCATCCCTACAGTGAAGCATGGCGGTGGCAGCATCATGCTCTGGGGATGTTTTTCAGCAGCAGGAAGACTAGTCAGGATAGAGGGAAATATGAACGCAGCAATGTACAGAGGCATCCTGAATGAAATCCTGCTTCAGAGTGCTCTTGACCTTAGACTGGGTCAACGATTTATCTTCCAGCAGGACAATGACCCAAAGCACACCGCCAAAATATCAATGGAGTGGCTTCAATACAACTCGGTGAATGTCCTTAAGTGGCCCAGCCAGAGCCCAGAGCTAAATCGTATTGAACATCTCTGGAGAGATCTGAAAATGGCTGTACACCATCGCTTCCAATCCAACATGATAGAGCTTGAGAGGTACTGCAAAGAGGAATAGGCAAAAACTCCCAAAGACAGGTGTGCCAAGCTTGTGGCATCATATTCAAAAGGACTTGAGGCTGTAATTGCTGTCAAAGGTGCATCAACAAAGTATTGAGCAAAGTCTGTGATTGCTTATGTACATGAGATTTTTCAGGTTTTTTATTTTTAATAAATTTGCAACAATTAAAAAAAAATCACATTGTCATTATGGGGTATTGTGTGTAGAACTTTGAGGAAATAAATTAATTTAATCCATTTTGGAATAAAGCTGTAACATAAAAAAGTGGGAAAATTTAAGCACTATGAATACTTGCCGGATGCACTGTATCTAAAAAAAAATCTATATATTTCAATTACACTGATAATTTTTCTGAAGTATTCCAATCCAACAAAAATATGTTCTAAGAATGTTTTGCTAACGTTGTCATAAGAAACACATGCACAAAGATGTTGGTATTGGTGGTTTACGAGGACTATTTTATACAGTAAAATGCTTATTATATGGCCTTACCCCACCCCTACCCCTAAACCCAACCCTCACAGGAAACCTGTGGCAAAATTTTGTATTTGAAAAGTACATTAGATATGATTTTTAAATGCTTTGAATTACGAGAACTCAAGGCATGTCCTCATTAAACATCTTAATAGAGTACAACTAGGTCATACCCATGACGTTATACAAATTTCTGTATGATGTCCTTGTAAATGGTGATGCGGTGGCGCAGTGGGTAGCACAATCGCCTCACAGCAAGAAAGTCGCTGGTTCGAGCCTCAGCTGGGTCAGTTAGCATTTCTGTGTGGAGTTTGCATGTTCTCCCCGTGTTCGCGTGGGTTTCCTCCGGGTGCTCTGGTTTCCCTCACAAGTCCAAAGACATGCGGTATAGATGAATTGGGTAAGCTAAATTGTCCGTAGTGTATGTGTGTGAATGAGTGTGTATGGATATTTCTCAGTGATGGGTTGTGGCTGAAAGGGCATCCATTGTGTAAAACATATGCTGGATAAGTTGCGGGTTCATTCCGCTGTGGCAACCCCAGATTAATAAAGGGGCTAAGCCGAAAACAAAATGAATGAATTAATGAATGTCCGTGTAAACCACCAAAATCAGTACACACACAAAACACTATTTCTGAATGTTTTTTGAATGTTCCCTCAAGTCAGTAGACTATAACTATTTATTATAAGCGTGAGCTGCAGTTTTGACATCTGCCATTTTAATTAGAAAAGCTCGTTCAAGCAGAGTGGATTCTGATTGGCTGTCAGCATTTTAATCACTTATCAACTAGAGAAAATTGTTCTGAAAGTGACTCCAGCAGTTGTATTCCTCTGTGCTATTATAGTTGTAGTAGGGAGCGCTTTTATATTTAGAATGATTTTTTAGAACCATATAATTAGTGTTATAACTTTTAGCAGTTTTTTTTTTACTGTTCCCACCTGAGAAAACCTGAATTCAGTATCACACCATGTCAGTTTGTTTATGTCATTTCAGTGTATTTAATAAAGAAAATGTGTACTATCACATGTACAATGCAAAAGAAATCTGTAAATTAGCAGTTTTCCATATTTTGTGATTCATGTTTTTTTTTGTTTCTTTTATTGCATTATGGGTACATGATCTTTCTTCCAACAACTTTTATCCTTAAAAAAGTTAGAAAAAGTGACTTTTATTGACATTTTTAATAGTTTAAAATTATATATTGTCTGGGTTGGAAACAAACTGCCTTGTAATAAACAAACAGTAGATTTTCTGTTATTTTAGAGACATATTTCATTCATTTTCATTCAGCTTAGTCCCTGATTTATCAGGGGGTGCCACAGCGGAATAAACCGCCAACTACTCTAGCATATTCAATTAAATTCAATTCAAGTTTATTTATATAGCGCTTTTTACAATGTAGATTGTGTCAAAGCAGCTTAACATGTTCTAGTAAAGTCCAGATTTCAGAGTTGAAGTTCAGTTTAGTTCAGATCAGTTCAGTGTGGTTTAAGTTTCACTGCTGAAAGTTCAAACATTGAAGAGCAAATCCACCGAAGCGCAGCTCCACAAGTCTCGATCCGAGCAAGCCAGTGGCAACAGTGGTGAGGAAAAAAACTTCGAAACCTAGCATATGTTCTGCCAATGTACTTGGAAACCAGACTTATTTCTCTATATATTATTTCTTATACATTACATCATTTCAAACTACTACAACGTCAATACAAGTCACTTTGTTAAACTGTAGAGTTTAACAGAGTAGAGTAGAGTAGAGTCGACAGAGTAGAGATCTAGCTCCAATAATGCAATTCTGTAAATAAATCAAACTGTAAATAAACGGAAACTGTTAATTAGCATATTTTTTAGCATGTGGTTTAACAATTTAACAGAATTTTTAGATTAACATTGTTGAAAGATTATTTTTGCTTTGTGATCAGTGTGGAGTTTCAAAAAATGTACCACAGCTGCAGATTACATTGCTCAAACCCAGGCAAAAGCTCAACATTTACTGCCATCTAGTGTCCAGGTCCTCATAGGTAACACTGGTGAAGGAACATATCTGCAAATTATAAGACTTCCTTTTAAACACACACACACACACACACACACACACACACACACACACACACACATAAAAAAGTATAAAAAATATTTACCCTCTCCAAAATGATTTCTTCATATTTATACATGCCATCACTCCCATTCACCTGTAAGAAGAATAAAAGAACAATTGTAAATCTAATCTCATAAACATCTTCATTAGGTAACAAATCATCCACAAGAAGGTCACAAGTATCATTAATTATGTAAAAGCTGAAATGCTATAAACTTAGCACATTAAAAAAACAACAGAGCATTATGAATCACATACAAGGCATGGGGTCGATAAACACAGTAAAGAAGACTACTCATTATAACGGTTAAATAATAATTGCACTTGGCATTAAAGCTATAATCCGCATCTGCTGGGTTTTAATCTGTGCATATTTTTATTGTTATTATCTGATGTACATGCGGAAAGGTTTGGCCGGGCAGAGGGGTATAATTCCACATGGCAGGCAGTCAGGCAGTCAGGCAGTCAGGCAGGCGCTACTGGAGGTGCTGAGAGCATGAAGCAGATACTTACATAAGGGCCTGCATCCAGTGAGTCTGCATTCACAATGATGGGGGGAGGGTTTGCCTGTGAGATGAAGAGATGCACATTACCTCGGTGTGTGAGGCTGGCGGCTCACACGTATGCACGCACAAACACACACACATACACACACGCACACTGTCATGAGGAGACAGTAAATGCATGCCATGGGAACAGTGGGTCTCAACAGAGCATGGTACATCACCACCATGATGTGGCGCTTCAGGGGGAAGATTGAGGACAGGACTGGAGGTGTGAAGATTACAGACGCTTGTGGTCTGCAGTTGAAAGAGAACCGAGGCTGAGTTGAGGAGAAATAACTCTATGTGTGTTATTCCCCTCTGGCTATAGTTTAATTTTTCATGTTTGAGCAATATCATATGGGTCTCAGTACGGCTGTGATTGTACTGCTGCTGGTTAAAAGTTTGAGGTCAGTCTGATTATTCTGTTTTTGAACAAATTAATATATGCCTGATTCAACAACACTTTTCAAATGAAAATTGACCTTTAAAATATGACATTTGAAACATTTAAATTTTATATATATATATATATATATATAAATTTATTTAATTGTTTGGCCTAAACTATATGTATCCAGTGATTCCTGATGTGCACATAAAAGGCTGAGGGAGGGAGATATATATGGGGTAGTAATTGTTCAAATATTTTTCAGACTAATGTTTTATATGCATTTTGGGAAATAAAATAAAAACCTAATTTTTAAAAAGAATATTTTTGTTTCATTTTAAATGGATGTTAAAGCTATAGTTCACCCCAAAATGATAATTCCTTCATTATTTACTCCACTCGTTCTATCTTCTGTTGAACAGAAAGGAAGATATGTTGTTGGACCTAAACACTGGCTTCCATAATATTTTTTGCTCCTACTGTGAATGTCAATGGCAGCTTTTTTCCAACACTCTTCAGAATATTTTGTTTTGTGTTCAACAGAAGAAAGTAACGCATAAAAGTGTAGAACCACTTGAGTGTGAGTAAATGGTGAGGAAACTAACTTTTTTGGCTCTTCTTCATAAAAGCATAGATTAACAACATTTATCTTTAAAAGAGAAGTATGCAATAAATTGCTTAAATGTCACAGTAAACTTAAATACTTTAACTTCAAGTTCAAATAAATGCTGAGCTTTTGAGTTTTATATTCATTAGGAATGCTAAAATGAAATGCATCAAGGTTTCCACAAAACCTTTGCAACATGGTTCCCTTGGTGAGATTTCTTTCAGAAAGAATAAAAAAAATCTTTCAGAGCTCAAACTTTTGAACAGTAGTGAGATTTTAAGAACACTTTAGGCTTACATGATAGACAAAAAATTTGCAATTATTTGTATTTTTGTTCTGGTAATGTCAAAAGCCGCACTTACATCTAAGATGGCCATTCTAAACCCATCATTTTTTGTCTTCAGAGTAACACAAAATGAGAAATTTGCAATGTTTTCTATAAGGCAAAGAAAGACAGGGACTGTTAAGCTTAAATGTTCAATACAAGGCCCATAGGAACAATGTGTGTTCAATATTTCAAGTCATTTATTAGCACTGTTACAGAGAAAAACAAAAATGTACATAGTTTTGGTGCTTTTGAAAGATTGACAGTCTCTGTCTTCATTCATCCTGCAGAATAATCTCATTTTGTGTTGCACAAAAGAAAGAAACACAGGTGCCAAATGACACGGGAAAAGTAATATTTTTGCATAACTTGTCCTAGACTAACAACACTTATCAACGTATTTGTCAGCAGACAGAATATAACATTTCCCCAAACACAAACATGTCTTTAAATAATCAAAATTAATAATAATTGGTACAATATTAAGATCAGTAACCAAAAATAATATCATAATATTCCAACCTCCTCTGTTTTTTTATTGTAAAATGTATGTATGGACAATTTAAATAGTTTGTGAAATAAAATTCACTTCTGACCTGATCTTTACACATTGGCGTCCTCCTGTAGTTTTAGACACTATCCATAGACTAGTTCATGCTCTTAAGAAAACATATGGATGAACTGAGGCAATGGAGCAGCTGACATTCATGGCCTTTCACATGCAAACCGTGTTGTGTTTGTTAGTATTGATCAGATCGATCAGTGGTGAGGTGATGCTGACAGGGCCGCCGGGTGACCAGTGGAAAGGAGACGGTCACTATCTTTCCACCCCTTTTACTACTTCAAACACAAGATTATCACTTCAACTGATGCTAAATCCCACAGATCACTTGCAATCAAGCCACACAAATTGTAAACTAATCGGTACACTGGAAAAAAGTGGAAAGAATCAATAATCGCTGGGAAACTGCTAGTAGATTTCAGAATAATTATCAAAGAAATTGCAACTGACATCTTTAAATAAACATGAAATTATATACAATGAAAACTTATAATATATAGTGTCTCCTATGACATTTGTATTCATATTCAAATATTTTCAAATTAGTGATGTTTAACAGAGTAATTTAAATTTGCACAGTATTTCCTGTTATATTTAATTGTTTGGAGAAAGTTTAGCTTTAATAAAATGTGAATTTTTTTCTAAATAAAGTATTAAGGTCAATATTTTTAGCCCCTTTCGGAATGGTGGGCGGGGAGAACCAGCTCATTTGCATTTAAAGACACAGGCTACGAAAACAGCTACAATTTTCTTTTATCCAACACTGACATTTTCATTTGCCCTTGTGTCTAGTGTCTTTCAAAATAACATTTTAACAATTATTATGTACTTTCATCATGACAAAGACAATAAAAATCATTATTAGAAATTAGTTAAACTGTTATGTTGAAAAAACAGCACTTATTTGTAAATATTTGTAAAAGAATAAAAAAGTCACAGGAGACACTGCGAGAAAGTATTGAACATTTTTCCTGCTAAACATATTTCTTTTTTATAAGTAAAAAAAAAAAAAAGACTCTTTTAATTGCACACAGTTTAGTCTCTAGGAATCACTCAATATTTTATGGCAATACAAGCAAGACAAAAACACTGATTTTTGAGTACAGATTCATGAAACTCATCCCCCATATTAGCCACGGTCCACACACATGTACAATTGTGAAATGACTTGCAACACAAAATGTAAAAATTTCAGATCACTTTGACTACTAAATTTACAATTAGGTGCACTTATGCTTTGAACCGTCATGATTTTGAACATGTAAATGGGTAGAAGTGCTGCAGACGGCTTTATATAACATTGAGCTATAGAGCAGAGATATTCCCCTCACATTCCCTCTGGCTGTCGCAGCAGCTGTGGCTGATTGCGTTTCGCTTGCAGACCCTGAATAATTCCTGCGCCTCTCTTAGCAAGTAAAGATCTGAAAAGACCATTTGAGTTACAAGAACACATTCTAAAAGTGTTTCCGACGTTACCACATCTATTTTCACCTGACACCCTGCTCCTCGTGACAGGTCCTCACAGGTGCAGACGGCGCTCAGGTACAGCTACCTATCTAGAGTAAAGAGCAGCTTTTAAAGAATGCTCTCTAGAAGAATCTTCAATGGCGGGCATATTCAATATTACAAGCCTCTATGTTTGCATTATGTATTTGTGTGGATCATCGTCAGCCACCATTTTAGGTGAAAACTATAGGAAATCAGGGTGTGGGTAATCTCAGAGTGATGTTAGTAGGGTCCAAAATGACATTTTAAGGTGTATTTGTACATAACATTATGCGCTTTGATGAGTTTGACAAAAATTAAACTGTGATCTTAATAGAAAAGAAATGTCCACAAAGTTTAAGACAAAATTGCAAAATTTTATCAATGTAAATTAAGCAATAATAATCCAATTAAAAGTGACTTACATTGGGCATAGAATATTTTTTTAATAATTATAATAATAATTAATTACATTCATATATACCTGGATGACATAATGGCAGCCATTCTGTGCCAGACAGCACACCATCTTATTGGTGGAGAGGAGACTTGGTGGAGAATTGGCAGGGAAGCCAATTATGATATATGGATGGTTTGGAGGGAGTGAAGAAGAGAGGCAAGTGGGTAAGTTTAGCTGGATGCTGGGGACACCACACCCCTACTCTTTTCGAAGGACATCATGGGATTTTTAATGACCATAGAGAGTCAGGACATTGGTGTAACATCTCACCTGAAAACTGGTGCTCACTGAAAGTATAAAGTCCCCATCACTATACTGGGGCATTGGGACCCACACAGACCACAGGGTGAGCACCCCCTGCTGGCCCTCTCTAACACCTATTCCAGTAGCCTGCTAGTTTTCACATGTGGTCTCCCATTCAGGTACTGACCAGCACAACCCTGCTATGCTTCAGTGAGTTACCATGTGAGAGCTGCAAAGAGCTAGCTGCTGTTTTTTTTAATGTATTAGGAAAAAGTACACAATTACAAAAAAAGACTTTTCTATTTTGACAAATTTTCAAATATAATTTATTCCTGTGACAGCAAAGTTAAATCTTATCCACTGTCACATGATCAATAAGTGTGTGTTCACAGATGTTTGCAGTTGCACTTGGTGGCATTGACTTTTAGGCATAATATGTTGATATGTTGCGGTTCAATAAGCAAATATGAAGTTCAAGAAAAAAAAATGTATTACAAAAACATTTTTATAACATAATTAGTATATTTACTGTCACTTAACGTTAAATCTTAAAATAAATAACTATTAAAAAAATTATTAACTTACTTATAATCTTATTTACTGAAAACTAACACATAAAACAATATAGACTATTACAATCACACTTTAAACTTCTTCCCTATCATTATCATCAACTAAAATAAAGTCTAGTTTTAAAGACCAGATTTCTCCCTATTCACTATTGCTAATTGGCACAACAGTTTTAAAAACAGACACAAATCACTTGAGAATCCTTTGATAGAAATATACACAACTGTGAAAAAGCCTTTGAATAAACTGTAATCGTAAGCATTTACCAGAAAAATAATTTCAACACTAGCATACTTTTTATTGTGCTTCTAGTCATTGTTTTTGTGAATACATTTGCTTAGCTTCACATTTGTAAAAAGTCCTGTTTGACAACTGCAACACTTAACTTGTATAGTTGCAAAGAGCATAGCATTGCAATACGTGTCTGTACACATTGTAATAACACATTAGACATTGAATTATACTCATACGCTACTCCAAATTTGCAAGCTTTAAATTTCAACAAAGGCTCATGGAAATCCGTGCTTTCGCCTACATTTTTTTACAAGCAAAAACATACTTAAACATAAATTTGACTGCAGTCTCTAGGTCAAATAAATGGCACGGCACAGTATGACACCCAAAAAAAGTGTTCCTTTTCACACTAATGATACTCCCAGGAACAAATTATAAACAAATAAAAGATTGTTTTCTTTGCACAACACCAAATAAACATCACAAAACAGCGTCTATAATTTCCAATCGAATAAATTGATCTCCATATGGACAAAATTTGTACTTTGTATGACTTTGACTACTTTGTATTTGTGATGTAGAACAGTTTAACAACATTTACATTTAGCCGCTTAGCAGAAAAGGTAAAGCTATGTGGTTGCTTTTCTCATAAGTTTGTTTTTGAAAACCCTATTGGTTGGATTTAGGGAAAGGTTAGGCCAGTGGTTCACTGATCAAGGTTATCTTTATGACAAGCCCCGCTTTCTCATGGACATGCACAAGAAGGATGTGTATCTGAACCGTACAACAAAACCATAAGTAACATATTTCAGATTTGCAAAAAAGTTGGCAGCGCCCTCTAGTGAATTTGTCATCTGCAATGTACAACAAAACGTACCCTGGGCAATGTATTTTATGTTTTGCAAAAATATAGGCTGAGGCACATATTTACAATGGCCTAGGCTGTTAAAAGCAGTGAATTCTTCTGAAATACTCCAGCACAGAGAAAGTAATGCAAGAAAACAGGTAAAAACCATACAGTACCATTAACTCTCCAGATGCTGATTAAGAATGCAATATGTTGCTCTATTAAAACAACACACCTCCTACACTGTTGGGCCCTTAAACCCATCAGGAAAAGCCTTGGCGTGGTCTCTGGGATACAGACAGTAATCTCTGTGTTTCTATCATACAACACAAGCAAATGAGATAAAGTAGGATGATAATCTCAGACGCAGTAATCCGGCATGCAGTCTTTGGAGGAGCCGATGAATGTGCAAACGCTATCATTGAGCTACATGATAGCGATATGTGACCTGAAGTGTCCATGTCCTGAAGAGAGGCTTATACCATCACTGCTCATAACTCTCTATCCCAGATTAAAAAAGCAAAGGGATGACAGAGAAGTGAGGTGGTAAATTCACACAGGGGCGTCGCAAGCCCATGAGCATTCTGGAAATTTTTTTTTCAAGCTTTTAATCTCTTTTTTTCACCCTATACAACTGCTGTTGCCCATTGTTATGCAGTGAGATATGTTTCGTTGTTATGCAGTGAGATATTCAGACATGCTTGCTGCCCGGTGCTTTGTATTCAATGTTAAAAAAAAAAAAAGCACAACTATGAGAAGCATGATGGAGCAATGGTAGTGACAGTCTCTTAATGCTCTGAGCAGACTGGGTCTGAAGGTTCAGCTGAGCCAGCCAAATCGCTGTGACAGGGGCAGGTGAGCAAGTGGTGCCACAGCTGGCTGAGGCTGGCCACGCTAATCATACAGCTAACATTCACCTCAAGTTCAAAAACAACAACAAAAAACATTCTGTCATCGTTTACTCATCCTCACAAACATGACTTTCGTAACGCAAAAAGAAGTTATTATTTAAAAAGACAATTTGATAAATTGCCTTCTATTGTGTCATACAAAATCTAATGCGACAAGTTTAGAATGGCACAAGAGTGACTACTAATTTCTGCAATATAACTTGAGTTTAGAAATGAATTTGATCTGAAATGTGCTGAAATTTACTATAGTAAAGTGACCTGCACAGTGCATTACTTACATGCTGATAGTTTTAGCTTCCCTTTAACTACACTTGTTTTGACTTGACCTTTATAATAGCTGTTGTCTAATATAGAGTATTCCACTATAATTTCTAAAATTATATTTCTATATTTTTTCCTCAATACTTTTACTTTTAAATAATTTGAGGTGACAGTAACTAAAATACATTTATATAAACATTTAGTTTTACTTAGGGCTACCTGTTTATGTCTGTTTACATTATTTCAAAATAAAATGATAAAAATGTTTATTAAACTATACAAATGTGACATACACCTGGATAAGTCCATCCATGTGACTTATCTGTGTTTTGTCCCTCCTCTCAAAAATGCAAATCTTACACAGAGCAATTTATAGTCAAATACAACTTCTTTTCTGGAAATTAGACAAACTTAATGAGCTATTTCTATAAAGACATAAATAGCTGACAAAAAAGAATAAACAAATCCCTCCATAAGGTATAAATACAGCCCTCCAACTGTCACTATAGTTTATAATCTCATTTCTCTCAGTGAATATCTCGTGCCTCTCTGAAATATGTCCGATTACACAAATAAAATGGGTTGCAACCTCATTTGATGTTGACATTAATTCTCTGTGCTGTGCTCATAGTAAAATGTTTCACAGTCAGGCTAAAGTTTCCACTTAAGTGGGCCCTTATAAATATTAAAAGTCCAATCCCTCAAAATTCTCACTCACATTTTGTTGCAAACCTGAATGACTTTCTGTCAACTTTTGTTTTCAACAAGAAAGTCATGCAGCTCTGGAATAACACAGTAAAAATGAGTAAATGTTGACAGATTGTAAGATTTTTAAGGTGAACTAACACACTTAAGGTGAACTAGCACACTGAGTCACACTTTTTTTTTTGTATTCATTACCCTGGAAATTCATTCTGATGTGTATTAAAGAATCCATTGCAATAAATAAATTAATTGCAAAACAATATAAAACATGGTCTTTACACAGTGATGCTTTTGTTTCTCTATTTCTTCTTCAGAAAAGAAAAAGTAAATATTGTGTCCATTGACTAGAATTGATTCTGAACAGAGACTGACAGCATGTCAAAAGTACAGTATTAAAACACACACACACACACACACACACACACACACACACACACACACACAAACCAAACATCAGCATGGGAAAAGTGTGCGGCGTGTGCCAAGCACTGAAACCAGCACACAATAGGCTACAGCAGTGGTGCACAATCTGTCTTTATATCCAGCTCTTTGTTAGTCTTAAAGGTGCCCTATAAAGAAAGTATACCTAGGCATAGTCGAATAATAAGAGTTCAGTACATGAAAATTGCCAGACCGAGAGCCTCAAACACCATTGTTTCCTCGTTCTCATGTAAATTCTGCAAGTGTAAAACAGGCCAGTCAGAACACAAAACTTACGGGTTTACTCACAGTTCATGCTCTAAATCATTTGGACCTGACGAGCTGCCGCATAATAAGGAGATCATCAGCCAAAACACAGAGTGATATGTTGCACAGGATCATTAATATGCACAACCCAGGCTGCGTTTTGAGATGATAACAATGACAAATTTCCTTCCTTATTTTAAACTTTATCAAAGTATATATTAAACTTACCATGTTTGTAGAAAGCAGCAAAGTCAAATTTTAAGCAATGACTCTTTAGAGCTCGTCAGAATGCAAAATGTGGGATAAACAGATTATGTTTGTTAGTATCTTTTGTTATTCTATCGTCTTTATTGTGAAATTTGCCAGATATGTTTGTAATTTGAGGTAACAAACACATGTAGATTGCTAAGTGTCGTGTTTAATGCACGTTTAAGCATATAATGTCTAATCTGATCAATACATTGATACAATACAGCATCAATACACTTTATTAAACTTCCTCTGTTTATGCAGAGGTTGATATTAACTCTTGGCTGTGTTTACATTTACATTACAGCTTCAAAATACAACCCGATACATCTCTGTTGGTCTATTTATTGAGTTGAATTATAATTAACCTATAATTTCTTTTAGGTTACTCTGTCTGGTGTTTTATGTTAGATAGCTTACTCACTCCATGCTAATTTGAACTTAATATGCACTCTTTAATTTGACCTTTTTTTGGCCAGGAGGCGATGCCCCTAAACACAAATCCAGACTGATTCCAGATGTTTACAAGTCCTCCAAATGCTTAGGACTGGCTCAAGAGAGGTGAGAGTAGAGGAACGGTAAGAAGAAAGACTGACAAACAGCACAAGGCTGGAGGGTGTCCAGATGTGGCAGAAGGGAAAGTCTAAAGGGGACGAGAGGGATTAGACAAATCTGGATTAGATTACAATAAATCCCTTAATTTCCTTTTAATTCAAAGTCTAATCATTAAAGGCTGTTTTTTTATCAGCCAGCTGTCACTGCTCCGTTATCTCCAGCTGCAACACACACGCACATCACATGCACATCGCGTCTGAACATCCAATCACTGTAAACCCTGGTGGTTTTCTTATTCAAACTCCATCCCTTGGTTTTCTTCTTGTCTTTCTCTTAACAAACCTCTGTAACATCTACAGAACTGCTGTCAAATTGTAATATCTCCATGTGTGTCCACTGATGGCTCATCTGCCAGATCTGTCTCCATCTGTTGCAACCTAGGAAAATCAATGAATAAACATGTCTCTGTATCTCGAGTCAATACTCTGGATAGGCAGCTCATTTATTGTAACTGTTGCTGTAGCTTCAGTTTGCTCATTAGAGGAGTGAATTTGCATTAGCTCCCTGCGCAATTGCCCCTGTCAGGCTTTCCTAATTGGACTTGGCCAAAGACCCTTGGGACCACAATCCGACAAAGGCTCTCACTGAATCAAGGCAAGCACCGGGGCAAGCGCTTCATCCAAATTGTTAAATAATCAATGTGTTCCTATGGCAACAGCTACTCTGGCCTCTGCATTGACTGGAAGGAGCAGGCAGAGTTCGCACTCCCTCGTTCGCCTCTCTCAGGACACACCATGCATGGTGACGACGCCATGACGGTGGATAATCCCGACACAAATTACAATGGGATTGACATGACCACCCAATCGCATTCGGATCTGTAGCAGTTGCACAGTGTAGGTGCCAGGTATTGTTGCCAGGTAAAGCTTCAATAAATCGCACCATTCATGACAGACAGTTTTTGGGTGTGACCATAATGGTATCACTGCACTCTTGACCATGTCAATTTGCTTTCTAAGCATAACCCTGCATATAAAAGAGAGCTCTTGGTTCATTAAGAGCATACCGGTCATTACAATTATAGAATAAAAAACATGTTTTGCTGCTCTGAATGGGTTTATCTGTGGGATCTACCTCGATTACACCCATTATTATGTACAATACATTTCAATGAATAATGTGTGTGTGTGTGTGTGTGTGTGTGTGTGTGTGTGTGTGTGTGTGTGCCTTCTATTTCATATGTTGTGGGATCCGAATGTCCTCACAAGTATAGCAACAGCAGTAAATTTTGACCTTGTGGGGACATTTTTAGTAGGAAAACAGCTCAAAAATCGCACATAATGGAGACATTTGAAAATGTAATACCGCAGATTGTTTCCTGTGAGAGTTGGGGTGGAGGGATATGCAGTTGAATATGCAGTTTGTACAATATAAAAATCATTACATTCATAAGAAGTCCCTATAAAGATTGCTGTACAAGTGTGCGTGTGTGTGCCTAGTCATTCTTTACGTCTTTGTCATTCATTCATTTTCTTTTCGGCTTAGTCCCTTTATTAATCTGGGGTCGCCACAGCAGAATGAACCACCCCATCACTGGGAAACATCCATACACACTCATTCACACACATACACTACGGACAATTTAGCTTACCCAATTCACCTATATCGCATGTCTTTGGACTGTGGGGGAAACCGGAGCACCGGAGGAAACCCACACGAACACAGGGAGAACATGCAAACTCCACACAGAAATGACAACTGACCCAGCCGGGGTTCAAACCTGCGACCTTCTTGCTGTGAGGCGATTGTGCTACCCACTGTGCCACCGTGCTGCCCTACGTCTTTGTTTTTTACAAATATTTGACCAAATAAAAAGTATTAAAAACAGCTTGTGACTAAAACTCATACAGTACTTCCATTGGCCCTTCAAACCTCATAGCTCCACCAACCTCAGATCTCAATGAATTGCCTCACACAATTTGCAATGGTGAATCGGTTTTCTGAATAAGTTCCGCATTTTCCTCACTCAAGAAACACTACAGTTTGTGTGTATATGATAACTTTGAAGGAGAAGAGAAGAGTATCTTTAGCTCTGCCATTTAGTCATAGCTAATAACCTTTTTGTAGGACATTGACACACAATGGGGTCAATCTGACAGCAACAACATGCAACCTTTAAATGATGTCACAAAATGCTCATATACAACTTTAGTTTCACTTGAACGCATCATGAAAGCCGCACTGTCAGATAGCAGATGGGTTCTCGTTCCTTTAAGTACACAGATGCGAGATTTACCAGGGAGTGTAAATAACACACATTATTGAGCAAAAAACTACAGCAGACCTACAGCAGTAGGTTCACAAAAGTTTGCAACAGGTGATTAAAATTCACAAATGACAAAAGAAAACTGAAACCTATATAGGTAATAACTCATAGGATCTTCACTTTTTGTTGTCCTAAAGTAAAAGGTCAGGCTATGTGAAACTAGATACTGTGTAGTGTAACAATGCAAAGCCTTTTATGCTGAATATGCAGAGAGGATTCTAAGACAGAAGAGTAGCTACTCTTAGATCCTGTCTTGTTAAGCCTCAATGGGTTTTATAAGCCACGCTGCAATTCAATCAATAAGACTTAATTACCATGCACCTAACATTGCACCAGGGTACAGGTGCTCAGGGACAACAGAAGGGGAAAGTCAGAGATGCAGGAATGAATGGAGTAGAGAAAAGGTGTGCATATTTGTGCATATGCAGAAACATATTGTAGTTGCTTTAAAGCAATCATGTAGGACCCAAAAGGTTTCAAACTGTCAATTCATTTTTGGTTACCATAGTACCAAATGTAAATAAAACTAAATCAAAAATTAAATCAAGTAGTTCATATTATGAGACTCTGGACATGATTTAGTCAACGTCATTCATATATAAAAGGATACAGAATATATACGTTATTGCACAGAAAGTTAGAATACAGAAAAACACAACAAAAAACAATACAATCTCTGCATTTTTTGTTTTTGATTTTTTTAAGCTTAGACCTATCCAACGTTACATACCCACACCCACCCACAAACCCCTCAGGAGGAATGAGAATGAAATGAGAAAACTATATAGGTTCTATTACATGTACACAAAATAAACAATAAGGCTATATATTAATGTATATGGTCCATAAATGTAAAAAAAAAAGGGGGGGGGGGGGGGGAAACAACAAGGATACAGAATATAGAATAGAGAGCTGTTATTGCTAGAAGGAGATAATGGTTATGTTAATATGTTTTGTTCTGTAAAGGTCTCATGGCAAAACCTTTGAATTTCAAATACAAACATTTTTTTCCCTAGAAACGTATCGGTTTTCATTTGTTGTCATTCGAAATTCAGGGTTATTCCTGGTTTTAATATTAGAGCAAGGGGTTTTGTTTGTCCTGACGTATTTTTATATTTATTAGTTTTTAATTTGAATATTTTTTATTTCATTTAATAGTTAAAGTTTTAGTATTTTGTTTCTAAATGTTATTATTTTGTGTAGTTTTTTATTTACATTATTTTGTTTGTTTTTTTCCAGTTTAAATGACATGAAAATGAAAATCTTCTCTTGACAAACTTTTTTTAATTGACTAACAATTTAATTGACAAAATGATGTTAGCCTTGTTTTTAGTTCACAATAATAACGCTACATAGAACATGGCAGATGATTCTGATCTGTTGAATCTGATCTGTTTGTCACGTAGGGCTGGGCTGATAAACGAATCGCGATAAAATGTATGTCAATAACAATGATAAGCTCTGGACTTTTTTTACTCTATATTGATCTAAGTGCCAATCCCACAGCAGAAATGTGCAGCAATAGGAATCTAGAAGTGTGTTGATATTAGAGATGTACCAAATTTTCGGCCACCTAATATTTATCGGCCGAAAATGTTATGCCGTTTAATGGACCCTCTAATTTTTTGGCTTCAGCCATTGTTGGGGTACATTTTTAAATCTGGAAGCATTAACAACTTATATCAAAATATATATCGTTAGCGTTCAATATGGAAAATAATTATCGAGATTGCATTTTTGCCATATTGCCCAGCCTTATTCTCACGTAAACCTATACTGCTTCAAAAATATAAAATATAGACCCCTTTTATACTTTATTTGTGCATTTTCATGTTTTTGTCCCATTTGCAACTTGTATGGCAATGACTAAATAATAATTCTTTAAGATTACCTATTTTGCATTTACAGAAAAGAGCAGCATATAGATTTGAAATAGCAATTATTCATTTTGGGCCTTAACAAACTGAATTACTACTGTATAATGGCAACAGTCCTGTTAAGCAGTCAGCAATTTTTTCCCCATCCTTTTTTCCCAAACTTACTGAAGCACATCCAGGCTGTGTGTTCAGTTTGGTCATGGTGAGCAGCTCCAAATGAGCCTCGGCGAGGTCAGCAATCTGACCTTCAGCTAGCGCTAAATGATGATATTAAATATTACATACGCTATAAATAAACCAAGCCGGCGCAAGTGTACAAACAAGTGTGCCTTTAGCGTCTGCGGTATGTGATCTACGGCGAGTTATGCAGCATCAGTCTGACTAGCCTGTGCCGGTTGACGACGAACACATCAGCAGAATACGGGTTAATAATTCAATCTACCCTGCCCTGTCTGATCACACTGTTGCCAGGTTACATGAACCACTGCCGCAGCGGTGCTGTAATCATCTCTATCATTACACTGTGAACACAGCCTCAGTCACCATTGAGATGAGAAGTCAGAGCGCTCTGCATTCTATCACAACAGGGTGAGAGAGAATCTGATACGCCACTGCATCTGCTATGGAGATTTATACTCAAATGTAAACTTCATTATATTCCTATATAGGATGAATGAAGCGCATATTAAGTGTGGTTTTGAGGCCAGTGCTTGCTTCTTCACTGCTCCTGGCAGGTTGCTACCCGTTGTTGCTAAGCTGAGAACGGTGCCCACTCCTCTGCGTGGTGTCCTGTGCCAGGAATAAGGAATAAACTCAATCAGAATTTTCTTCTTTTTCATTTGAAATCGATCTTTTCTAATTGTTGTTATGAGAAATGCGACTTAAGGCCTTGTTCTGTCTGTTTAAAGCGAAAGCTCATTAAAAAAAAGATAATTATGTCATTATTTATTCACATATATGAATTAAAGGGATAGTTCACCCACAAATGATCATTTATTCATTATTTACTCACCCTTAAGTGGTTCTAAATCTTTATGAGTTTCTTTTTCTGTTGAACAACAAATAAAGATATTTTAAAGAAAAACAAAAGTTATGAAAGTCAATGGTTACTGGTTACAAAATAACTTCTTGTGGGTTCAACAGAAAAAGGCAAGTGAAGCAGGTTTGGAACAATTGAAGGGTGAGTAAATGATGCCAGAATGTTCAGTTTTAAGTTAAGTAAATTTTTAAAGTTGGCATGAAATCAAAATGTACCCTTCTCATTTTTATATGTATAGTGTTTGTTATAAACTATGTATAACTATGTATCTGTGTAGTATTCATTTGCCCCCATAAATTTATTTAATCAAATACCATAACCTTTCCTCCCTACTCGAAACAACTTTTCTTCACCTCTGGTCACATGGCATGCCTTTATGGCTGAGCTAGTCTAGTCGTTTCTGCCTAGGTTTTGTCCATTTGTCAGTCTTCCTCCATTTTGTTAGCAACGCCCATCTTCCAACAATCCAATCAGTTCCCAAAGGATGAAATCAAGCACATCCCTACATTTCTTTTTCTCATTTAAGGACCATTTTGATAGAATGTCATGATAGCACTTCCTTTTCATACCAACTTTAAGGTATATAATAGTTTCGTGGTGCATCATCAAATAATTTTTTATTAAAGACCATTTAACACAATCCTTATTCAACAGGTCAATATTCACAGATTTTGTTTTATTTTGACAAATATTTAATTAATTACTGTTGTATTATAAAACAGACATTATATAAATCAGCGCTTCATGAATTTAATAACAATATTAGTTTGTTATATCAGCAGTTTTACTGTATATAGCTCATTTATTGTGTATGACCGTACACCTAAAAGCACTTTACAATTGTGTATGGGGTCTCTCCACACCACCAGTGTGCAGCTCCACCTGGATGATGCGACGGCAGCCACAGGACCAGGCCATCAGTGCTTCACCACACCCCATTTGCAGATGGAGAGGAGAGACAATGATAGAGCCAATTCAATAAATGAGGATGATTGGGAGGCCACGATGGGTGAGGGGCAATAGTCAGGACACCAGGGTCACACTTTAAAAAAATTGCCATGGTATATTTAATGACCACAGAGAGTCAGGACCTTGGTTTAACGTCTCATCCGAAAGACTTGCTCACTGACAGTATAGAGTCCCTATCACTATACTGGGGCAATAGGACCCACACAGACCACCAAGTGAGCACCCCCTGCTGGCTTCATTAACACCACTTCCAACAGCAAAATAGTTTTCCCGTATGGTCTCCCATACATGTACTAACCAGGATCAGCCCTGCTTAGCTTCAGTGAGTAACCAGCCACCAGCCTTGGCCTGCAGGCTGACATGGCTCTGGCATTATCCAAAGTTTTACAGATCTATGCAAACAGTATCAGATCCAAAACTGGAATAGCCAATGACTTGTTTCTGAATTGGTTCTTTCTTTTAGAAGGCAATAACTTTATTTGTTTTGCATTTTTGATCTTTAACATTCAGCTACATTACTACATTAGACACATCATGAAAACTAATGTTCGAAGTACAATAACAGCACTATTCAAAATAAAGGTCCCAGAGATTTTTGCAGTACCTTTTTTGTTCCTCTAAAAACCATGTTTTCTTACTGTGAAGAACATTAAAAAAACACATTTCCAATATAAAGAACCATTCATGAAACAGAAAGTTTCTTTGGGTGTCAATTGTTCTTCATGGAATCCTCAACAGCAGTAAAACTATATATTTTAAGCAATCTAAGATTAACGTTCAAGTCTTAATGAAGCAACACAATTCTTTCATTCATATTATTATCTTACATTAACATTTAGTCATTTAGCAGATGCTTTTATCCAAAGTGATTTACAAATGAGGAAGGCAACAAGCGATTCACTGTAAAGAGGCAGTACTCATTAAATGTTACAAATACAAAGGTTCTGATTTTGTCCGAAGAATTTAAGCTAGATTAGAGGGATATTAAAAATGCAGTTTGAGTAATTCATAATGATCATACATAAATAAAAAGCAGAGAAAAATAGATTTATTGAATGCATATATATATATATATATATATAGTTGTATTTTCTGTGTGGAGTTTGCATGTTCTCCCTGTGTTGGGGTGGGTTTCCTCCGGGTGCTCCGGTTTCCCCCACAAGTCCAAAGACATGTGGTATAGGTGAATTGGGTAAGCTAAAATTGTCCGTAGTGTATGTGTGTGAATGAGTGTGTGTGGATGTTTCCCAGTGATGGGTTGCGGCTGGAAGGGCATCCGCTGTGTAAAACATATGCTGGATAAGTTGGCGGTTCATTCCGCTGTGGTGACCCCAGATTAATAAAGGGACTAAGCCGAAATGAAAATGAATGAATGAATATATATATACTCCACAATGCTCTTTATTTGTTTTTAATGTTATTAACACTTTTGGTTTGAGCAGTGGTGATTGGGCAGAGAGATTGCTCTCAGTTGTATATTTGTGTTATACACAAATATATACACAAATATACACCTGAGAGCAAGAGCCTGACTATCCTCCTTGTTTGACAGGCTTGCTAGCCAATTGAATGAGCACACTCTCGTTCTCTCTGCCCAATCACCACTGCTCAAACCAAAAGTGTGTATCGCACACCATTAAAAAACAAATAAAGAGCATGGTGGAGTATTGATGTAAATATAACGTCTACACACAGCATAAGCTTTATTTATACAGAAAGCTAAGAAATATTTACATGTTGTATTCCTTTTATTTAAAGTGTGTGATGCACACTATTGAGAATATTGAGCACCTATTTAATTAAATCACAAAAATCGCAAATCAATTTTTTCCTCCAAATCACACATCGCTAATAATGATTGTAATTTTTCATGCAGCGAATAGCCTGTGATACATCAGCTTTGCTCTGGCAGGCCTTTTCCTCTCACATCGTGACCTTGCTGTGTGTTGCGTCTCCAGCAGTCACTCTGGCAATCCATAACGCTACGTGTAGCAGGCAAAAGTGCAGCAGACATGATTCACAGGCTCAGACATTACTGTTTTCCTGTGAGCAGCTTGGGCCACCTGAAAGCAGCACAGAGACAAGCATGGACACAGTTGGCACCGGGCACACAGGAGCAGCGTCGAGGTCATGGCAAACACTGTAAAATCCTCGGAGCACTGTAGTTAACATTACAAGCACGAATGACAGTGGGCATCTCTGGCTCCTCCATCTCTCCTCAAGTCAAGACTATGAGATCGGGTCTACATCCCTTAACTCCATCACACCCACATCAATCCATTCACTTCATGCGCCTGCCTGCCTTCAGTTTGGCTGAGCAGTTTGTGTAGGTGTCGAAAGTGAAGAATTACAGTAAGTAGGACAACGGCAAGAACGACAGCAGAAAAACAAGCGCTGTGCCACTACTTTCTGTGCAAAATGATGAATACATGCATGAGGACGTTTATCCATATGCTGGTGTATTTACTGCCAAATAGAAGTGAAAAGAGGCTTTGTTTTAAATGTTTGTATCACATCAGGAATTGCCAAAACAATCTGCCTCCCATGGAGGGGCCAGATTTGCAGTCCCTCTTGCACACCTTGGACAGGAGACAGAGAAAATCAGAGCTTAAGCCCCATAGAGAAGATCTCCACTGTGATCGGAGTGACCGTCATTGACTTTCATGGTTTTGAGGACACACCGATTATTCACAATCAGAAGGAGAACAGGAGGAACTGCTCATACAAAGTGTTGGGGTAATGAGGGGTAATGTACAGTAGGTCAGTGTTTTGGTTAGGTAAAAGGTTAGTCTAAAATGACCTAGAATTAAATAGGATTTAAATACTAACATTCCAGACATTAGTGTATTCACTATCTATTTTTGTTATGCATTAACCTGCAGATAAGGATGAAAAATAAACCTCAGAATGAATGAATTGCAGATTAACACTGAACTGTAATTTGACAATCATATATTTTGGCCAAATTGATCATGCTTTAACAAGCTAAAATCAGATGTGTGTTGCAGAATATTACAGGTTTCCACAAAAAGAAAATACCAAATGCAAATTTAAAAAAAAAATCTGTGTATTCATTGCAATCATTTTAATATTGTTTCTATTAGATAAACACACACACACACACACACACACACACACACACACACACACACACAAAAGTGGGTACATTACATAGGTTTCCATTCATTTTATACTGTCCAAACCGTATATTGTATTGGCCTAACCCCACCCTACCCCTAAACCCAACCATCACAGGAGACTGTGTACAGCGTTACTCTCTGAATAAACTCATTCTGTGTGATTTATAAGCTTTTGGAGAAATTAGGACTTTTTTTGTAATACCTTTTTGTAATACCTGTGTCATATAAATGTCATTATACAGATTTGTGTCCTGACATGTCACAAAAACACACACACACACACACACACACACACACACACACACACACACACACACACACACACACACACACACACACACACACACACACACACACACACACACACACACACACTGAACACACA
>CAIGQW010055024.1:9834905-9846112 GCA_903798125.1 Danio choprae
ACACACACACACACACACACACACACACACACACACACACACACATACAGACAGAAATTGAAATATATGTTTTAATCCATTTATACAATATTTTAGAGCAAGAGTTTGTTTTTGTTTTTTTTTTGCAAATTTGACTATGTATATGCATATAAAATAGGCTGGATGTTATAGACTACCACAGATTTGATTAAAATCAGCAGAGAAAAAATGAATTTCTTAATTTTAAATAAATTGATATAAACTAATACAGACAGAAATGCATGTAGGATAATCCAGCTTTATTTTAGAGCCAGAAATATTATTATTATTATTATTATTATTATTATTATTACTATTATTATTACTATTATTAACCGGAATATCAATAGATGTGCCAAGAATCAGCACAGAAAATTTGATCTATAAATCCAAAATTATTTATTTTAAGTGTTATTTATTTAAAATGTTACTTTAAATTAAAATAATATTTCATTCCTCTTTTCACTGTATTTTTTGATGAACAAATTGAGCTTTAATGTGCATAGGAGACTTGAATGAACTGCAAAAATCCAATAGATCCCAAACTATCGAATGGTAAAAACCTGACAAAATGTTTCAAAGCAGAGTTTTAATGAGTACCACGCCAACTAAAAACCTTCTAAAGCCAACTTTCTATCGTAAAGAGCTAATCACACTAAAACCACTTCAGTAAAGCCAATCAAAACTGCAAAGGATTTATGATTTGAAAGGACCGGAACAGAACATTATGAAAATAGCTCAAAATTTATTACTGAAACATGTCAAAGAAAATGGTGTTCTGCCAATCATGAGCAAACTAGAAAAACTATCATTGTATTCTGCCTCTTATGAGCAATCTAGAAAAACTCTCATCTCTATAATCCCCATACAAGTACCTTAAAAGATCAAAATCAAAAACAATCTCAATTCTACATGTGCCCTCATGTCTCTTTCTCAACAGCTTGTTCAAAGACTTTTAACTTGGGTTTGAGCTTTATTTAATAACTCATAACCAAAAGTAATTACATAAATGACTCTTGCTCATTACTCCATATTCTCAGCGGACGGTTTGACGAGAGAATGCTCAGAGGATGTAAATTGTATTTAGAGCTGTCAAGCAATCAGCCTTTTTAAACAGACACATGCTGGGAGGTTCATACGTTCCCCATAATTCATGCCATTAATCACCTCCGCACTTTGGCTGAACAGTCAAAGGAAACGCAAAGTGCAGCTCTTTCGCAGCCCTGTGTTGGGAGGTTCAGAAAGTCACACCGGCCTCACGTCCCCTGAGGTTAAAGCATTAAAAATTTGGCATGCTGTCACCGCTTCAGCGAGGGATGTTCTCTGAATGACCACACATAGTGAGCCCAACACCAACGGCAAAAATGATATTAGAGAGTTCACGGTAAGTGGACCTCTTTCAGGTTCACCAGCTCTGCCACGATTCTGACGAGCATATGCAGTGCTTGGATTTGGCTGATTATATAATTGGAATTTTAATGTGGAATATTAATCCACTGAGGGCCCACATTCAGCTCTATAAGCTGGCTGATCAGGATCTACTACAGCGACTCCAGCTCTATTCAGAGCGCGACGAGTCTCCGTGTTACACAAGCCACACTCCTGTAAGCCAGTATACCGAAATAGTGCAAACTCACTATATAGAGGCATTCCCAAAATGTTATTATGGGGGTTAATGTGCAACGTGATTATCCTGCAATGTACTAAAGGGCTTACATAAGCGGTTATGCATTTTCGTGTGGTTTTTCCATCATTGTAGGGACATTCACAAAACAAAAAACCTGAAATACACCTACATTTCTTTGTGTAGGTGTGTAGATTTAGCACAAATAAATCTAGTCTAATGGTAAATATTACAATTATTTATGATGTCTAAATATGTTTTAAAAGGCATCACAACATTATAATACACAAATACATTTCAGATTCATTTTTCAAACACATTTTCAGTTTTCTTTTTAATTTTAGTTTAAGTACTTTTGGTTTGTGGCTCATTTTCATTCATATTTTGTGTGAGAGGAGAAAAAGAGAGAGATAATCTATGTCATTTTTTTATTAATTTATGAGTCATAATGTATTTTTAATACAAATGCTCACGTTAACAGTGCATTTACTACAGTAGTGTTAACTAATCTTTAAGTCACCTTTAAATTAAAGTATCTGTCAAATGTCAAAAATCCCTATGAAAGTCCCAACCATGAGACATAAATGCTAAATGACATTTGGTTCAAACATGTATTATATTTAACAATTAATCTTGTTATATTAATCAAACAAGATTAAAATAGCATCAGAACTGATAGAACGACTAAAGGCTTTATGCATTTCATCACCACCTTAAAGTCATAGTTAACCCAAAAATAAAAATTCTGCCATCATTTACTAATTTTTGATGTTCTTTCTTCTGTTAAACACAAAATAAGATATTTTTTAAACTGTTTGAAACCGGTAGCCATTGACTTTCATAGCATTTGATTGTCCTGCTATGGATGTTAATGGTTTAATGGTCCTTTGTATCCAACAGCCGAAAGAAACTCAAACAGATTTGGAAAAAAATGGAGAATAAGTAAATGATGACAGCATTTTCATTTTGGGGTGAACTGTCCCTTTAATGAGTGCCTACATTTTCTTTCATTATGTTTTGTTTTCAATTTCCAGTTTCCTGTACAACCACACTGTCACGATGTCTCGATGACTAATATAAAATAATAAAGCATTTTAGGTCTGCGAGACAAAAATACAGCAGAGCATCTCTGCATCTCGCCACCATGTCACATGTTTCTGTGGGCTTTGCAAGCAAACACCCAATGTAATGGCGATGGTAAAAAGAGATCGTTGGACTGTTAAAATGACATCCGCCTTTAAATAAAATTCATGATGTAGTGTTAAATTAAGAGTCTCGATGAAAACATTTCCTTGAAAGCATATCGTCAATCAACTTACAGATATCAACTCTCTACCCGCTTCTACTTGAGCTGTAAATGAATAAAAAAACAACTCCTCTGTACAAACTGAAGTGTTAAATCAAACACAGACGAGCCGCCTGCAAAGCATGTAACGGCGGGCCGATAATCCAGCACGTTATCTGTGCAGGCTCGACACAACCCTCTTGTAGCTGTGGCCTGAAGCAGCTGGGACTCTCAGATATCAGGGATGTTCTGCTTGATTTGTATCTCTCTGGAGAGGAAAAGTGAGCGAGCAAGTCTGTGTGATGTGTGCAAGCGGTTGTATACATGCAAACACCCAATGAAGCCAACGAAATGTGTTGGAAAGAAAAACAGCTTCAACCTCTAGAGGGACAAGGATCCCTGATTAAAAAGCTGTATTATTTTAGTGTGTCCTGACTTTAGTCACTAGGGGATGAACACCCCAAATTTGACAGCCAAATAAGACAGGTTTATGAAAAATAAAATAGTGACACCTTATAATCTATTTTTTGCAACCACAGAAACAATATCCAAATGTAATTAAACTTTGATGCAATACTAGTCCCACATGCTTGCACTACAGAAAATACACAATGCCTCAAAACATGAAGCTTACTAATAAGTGATGAGCAATTAGTTTTCTAAGCAGTAATACTTTTTAAAGAAAATTACCTGTTGTGTCAAAAATCTCCTGAGTGACTGCTATATCAAGGGGCCAGGCTACCAATTAACACACCCTAGCAACCACTAACATGCCCATAGCCAAGAGGGGGTTTGACCACCTTTATCGACCCACCCCTCCACAGCCATAGGTTCAGAATTTGTCTGTTTTGTGTCCCATAAATTAACTTCTCCTAACTGCTATGCCATCATAAATTGTTTGAAACCGTTCAAAGAAGTCTTTTAAACAAAGCATTTGCTTCACAGCAAGTGGCACTCGCATTATTTACCATCACTGTCTGTGTTTTTGACTTCAGCAAATTAGCTTGGGTGAATACAAACAATTATTTTTTTCATACAGTCTATGAGTCCAACATCCAGCTGGGCAAGAAAACATGCAATGCCTGAGAAGTCGACTTTCAAGATCGACTATTACAATGTTGTTAAATAAACTCAAATATTTAGCTTATTCTTAACCTTGGATCTTATTCTTGAAAGACAAAATGACTACTAATAAGCGTCAAACAGCAAAAGTAGCACACAAAAAAAAAGTTTATTAGAAATTAGACTATTGTATCTAAGTTTATAATTGACTTTTTACTAAAAAGGCTGGAAAATCAACCTGAAATTAAGATTTATATATCTTCTAAAAGCTTTCGTTGATGTATGGTTTGTTAGAATAATATTTGGCCAAGACACAACATTCAACATTCAACATATTAAAAACAATTGCGTTTAAAAGTTCTATTCAATGTATATTACTATCCAAAAATTCAGTTTTTTATTATGGTAGGAATTTACCAAATGTCTTAATGGAAGATGATCTTTACTCAATATTTTAATGATGTTTGGCAAAAAAGAAAAATCAATAATGTCGACTCAAGCAATGTATTTTCTTGGCTATTCTTAAATGCTTTAGTTATAAAAGGTAATAAAAAGTAAATATTTTGGTGCATCAAAAAGCATGCAGATCACAATACCAGCAGAAAGCTAATCCAGAAAACAATAGTAATTAAAATGTCACTAAAACGTAGTATTTTAATTAAATACAAACTGAAGTTAATAAATGCAAAAAGGTCCAGTTTTTGAGTAAAAGAACCACCCCTTTCAGCAGGCTGTCTACAGGTCTGACTAATAACAATGTGAAAATTCGAAAAACCGAAGATCTATTTATACATAGCTGCCTCATTAGTAGCTGTTTTTCTTGATAACATGTCTGCTATATTAGAATAGTCAAAGCTGGTCTATCAACTAACACAAAACAACAAGAAGAATGTGTAAGATCAAATGACATTAAAACGGTATTAAAGCAATCAAAACATCATAGCAACCAAATAACATCCTACCTACTCCACACTGTTTTATATATATATATATATATATATATATATATATATATATATATATACAGTTGAAATCAGAATAATTAAACCCCCTGAATTATTAGCCCACCTGTTAATTTTTTCCCCAATTTCTGTTTAACAAAGAGAAGATTTTAACACATTTCTAAACATATTAGTTTTAATAACTCATTTCTAATAACTGAATTATTTTATCTTTGCCATGATGACAGTAAATAATATTTTACTAGATATTTTTCAAGACACTTCTATACAGCTTAAAGTGACATTTAAAGGCTTAACTGGGTTAATTAGGTTAACTAGGTAGGTTAGGGTAATTAGGCAACTTATTGTATAATGATGGTTTGTTCTGTAGACAATCGACAAAATATATAGCTTAAAGGGGCTAATCATTTTGACCTTAAAATGGTTTTTTTTTAATTATTCTAGCCAAAATAAAACAAATAAGATTTTCTCCTGAAGAAAAAATATTATCAGACATACTGTGAAGATTTCCTTACTCTCTTAAACATCATTTGGGAAATATTTAAAAAAGAAAAAAAAATCAAAGGGGGTTTAATAATTCTGATTTCAACTATTTATATATATAATTAAATTATTATTATATAGTTGCTATCTTTTCATATAAAATAGCATGGATAAAATAAACCTAAAGACTGTTTTATAATGATCTGCTTAGTCTTACACAGAGTCTACACAATCTGTTTTAATTGAGCTAGTCTTATCATTGCTTAGATTAAGACAGACTGTGCAAACAATTGTTCCTTCTCACTTAGAATATGGGTACATTTCAACAGAATACATTGCAGAGCTTTAAATAAATGGACTGTTCAACAGCACTCCAGCTGCTAATGTAAATATTTTGAAACAGCAAATATTAACTGTAAAGAGAGGGATTTTATTATTATATACATACTGTATATATGAATTACTCTATGAAATAAGGAACTTTTAGATTTGCTCAATCTAAAACATATCAGATATTAATATGCTACCATCTGCTATTAAACAATCTGTGCATTCAACAAAAATCTGCATCTTAATAGTCAAATCGTACAGACTCTAAAGTTCTTAATTAATTGATAGCTCTTTTAAATTAAAAGCCACATATTCATTCTGCCCTTTCAAACAAGCTCTTACAGGAAGTATTTAGACCAAACTACAGACAAAACAAAGCTTTTTGTGCTGATTTTAAAGGTGCAAGACTGATGGTGTAATTACAGCTGCTTTTTATGCACATCCTTTTAGGGGGAAACAGAGACCGACAACACTAATTGCATTAGCAAACAGTGTTAAAGCAATGTGAATAAACGTTCCCTGAAAAAAGATACTATTTTGGAGGCTGTGAAAGAAATTGGAGGGGAAAATGGGATGAGACAAAGGAGAATGAGGGAAAAAATATATAATAACATTAAAATTGCTAACATAGAGAAAATGGCTGAAGGGCTACTTAGATAATGTAGCAATGAGAGATGACACACAGCTCTACACTGAATAAACAAACTGGCAATCTCCTTCATATGAACCTTATCTGAGTGGGATGAAAATGCATATACGTTTGCATAGTTTTCAACCTTTGTACATTTTTATTAAATTAAATACAATGTGAAATACCGTTTAGTTATATTAATTAGGTTTTTAAAATTGCATTTGGTTTAAACTGACACTTTTCACCTGACTACATCTGTCACATAAATATCACTTTACTTTATCACTTTTTTGGGGGCTCAAAAAACAACATTTAAATTAAATTCTCCCTACAATGAATTCAATAATTTTGCAACACATGAAAATGGAACATATTTTATTATCAAATGAAACATATAAATCTGATCTATGGCAATATTATTCATTCATTTTCTTTCGGCTTAGTCCCTTTATTCATCAGGGGTCGCCACAGCGGAATGAACCGCCAACTTCATTCATTCATTCATTTTCTTTTCGGCTTAGTCCCTTTATTAATCTGGGGTCGCCACAGCGGAATGAACCACCAACTTATCCAGCATATGTTTTACGCAGCGGATGCCCTTCCAGCTGCAACCCATCACTGGGAAACATGCATACACACTCATTCACACACATACACTACGGGCAATTTAGCTAACTCAATTCACCTATACCACATGTCTTTGGACTTGTGGGGGAAACTGGAGAAATGCAACTGAACAGCAACCTTCTTTCTGTGAGGCGGTCTTGCTATCCACTGCGCCACCGTGACGCCCCATGGCAATATTAGTATGGCAATTATTCAATCATTTATTTTCCTTCAGCTTAGTGCCTTTATTATTCAGGGGTCACCACAGCGAAATGAACCGGCAACTTATCCAGCATTTGTTTTACGCAGTGGATGCCTTTCCAGCCGCAACCCAGCACTGGGAAACACCCGAACACTATTACATTTCCACACATACACTACAACCAATTTAGCTTATTCAATTCACCTATAGCGCATGTCTTTGGACTGTGGGAAAAACCGGAGCTCCCGGAGGACACCCACGTGAACCCGGGGAGAACATGCACCAGCGACCTTCTTGCTGTGAGGCGACAGTGCTAACTACTGTGCCACCGTGTCGCCATGGCAATTATTATTATATAAAAAATATATGTCATAGATTCAACATATAATTCAAAATATAGCAAAAATGACCACTTACATTTTTTTTTCAACCATTGGAATTACAATGTACATACATATACTTTACATATTATGTACAATATATACATACAATGATATTAAAAATATAAGTTATATAGTACATTAAATATACTGGCCATATATGAACAAATATATATATTATATATACAAATATTTTAACATATACAGTTAGTACATATTTGTAATTCCAATGGTTGAAAAAAAAATATTGTAATCATTAATTTTTTCAATATTTCAAAATATATGTTGCATATACGACACCTTTTATTCATTCATTCATTCATTTTCTTTTCGGCTTGGTCCCTTTATTAATCTGGGGTCGCCACAGCGGAATGAACCGCCAGACGTATTTTATCAATATGTAAAAAGAATTAGCATAATTTCCATGTTTCAGTTTTCAATATAGCTATAGAATACAGTAATAATTCTCGGCTCATTCAGTCTTACTTGAAAAAAACATCCTGTTCAGTCAGAATAATTCTAATCGATTGCTAGTGATTCATAAATCAGTTCATTGAAAGGAATCATCTATTCACAAACTGGACGTCACAGGTCAGGCTGTGCAGAACACACTGGCCTGAACTCTGAAGACATAATTAACAGACACCTCGTCACTAAATGAAATCTGATAAAAGGGCATATTGACGCAAATATACTTTTTCCCATCTGTCGGTTAATTATGTTTTAATTTACCGCAGCCATTTTTAGCAGCAGGTCAGAGCCCCGGCACATCTCTCGAAATTAACGAAAGGCGATGAATGCCAGCAACTCTGTGCATAGAATATTCTAGATCTGCAATCGCTGTATACGCTCACGAGTGAGTCCACAGCAGAGGTAAAAGCCAAAAAAGGTCTAAAATTACAAGCACTCAAAAAGCTCCGTTAAAAGCACCCACAGACTCCCACGGCACACAGAAAGAGAGAGTCAGAGGCTCGTGGATCAGCACTCTCTGCTATTGATTGTGATGCATGCAGATTCTTTGATCTCGTGTGGGAGTTTTAACACTGGCCGGCGCAGAACACAACTACGCTGAAAAAAAAAGATTCATTGAATTTACTCTTTACTTCTTTATTTAGGTAACTAGTTGCAAACTATTTATATGGGCTGAATTTAAACAAACAAATTAAGTTGAACAACGTTACTACATTTAATTTGTTTGTTTAAATTCAGCCCATATAAATTGTTTGCGACCAGTTACCTTAAAAAAAATTTTGTAAATCCATTTTTTTCAGTGTACTTATATTGAAGCTTCATACAGGGAGTAATGGCACAAAAGAGCAAATAACGGTGCAAGCTCTCTAAAAAACAGGCTCTCAAATTCATTGGGATGTTAGCCCTTAAACTGAAGCAGCAGGGAGAGCTTTGAGACAATGCTGCAAGAGCGTTTGTGGCATGTGAGCGTGGTTGCCTTCCTTGTCGGCATGGTGGACGCACACAGAACTGAATAAGATGAGCAAGCTGACCGCTATTCTTCTGTTTTCCAGGACAGTCACCACTGTGATCAGCAAAACAAAGCAGGTGAAAAAATCCAAATAAACAACCCTGTGGACTCCCGAGCCTGTGTGGCACAGAGCGGAGCAGGGGAGCTGCTCTCCAACAGGGCCGCCAGCTGAGAGCATATGGCTGACAGGTCAATGGCCATGAGCAATACAGTCAGTCACATTAACACCCACACAAACGTATTTATATGAGGAAATATCACAACGTGTAAAGCTCACGCTCTGGGGTAGTGTGCAGAAAATTCCCCTATAACTATTATTTTTCATTGCAAGATCCAAAGAGGAACAGATGAGCAGTTTTTTTTCAATGCTAAGAAAATACTATAGAAAAGCACAACAATCAGTGATGGGAGTGGCCCGATTACTTGGGGACAACATGAGGTCTTTTTTTGGCAAGCTGACAGGAACATCATTTGTCCTCATCAAGCTTCCTTGCCACTACTTTTTAACTTTTGCTTAACATATTTATGTACTGTACACTGTACTGTACTGTATATCAAAGTTGATATTTAGCCGGACCATACTGGTGTTTTATAACATCTAGTTTTGATGAGGTGGGCTGTTAGCCCAACGCTTAACCTCCAACATGGAGGACCAGGACATACACACATACAGTACGGAAAATTTAGCTTACCCAATTCACCTACAGCGCATGTCTTTGGACTGTTCCCAGAGGAAACCCACACGAGCACAGGGAGAACATGCACACAGAAATGCCAACTGACCCAGCCGGGGCTCGAACTAGCGACCTTCTTGCTGTGAGGCGACAGCGCTACCCACTGCGCCACCATGTTGTGGTACGCTGAAAGTAGTTTGTTCACTTTTAATGTTTAGTGTTTGAAGGATGAGTAATAATGTGACCTCATTGCACCCAGGCTTTGACTGCTTATTGTGGCTTTCATAGAGTGAACAGATAACTGTAAAAAAAAAAACGATTAGTTGACTTTACTTTAAAAAGTGAGTAAACCTGTTACTTTTAAAGTGATTCGTTGACTTGATTTTAAAAATATGAATAAACCCATTGCCTTAAATGTATTAAATGAACTATGTGTATAATTATAAAAATGAAGTAAGCCACTTAATAAAATACAATTATAAACATGAAGAAAAGATTCCAAGTTTTTTATGTAAAGTCAACTTTAAGGCAATTGGTTCACTCATTTTAAAAATAAAGTTACTAATCGCTTTTTACAGTGTAGCTAATTCTTTACAGTATAAAGAAAACGAATCCCATAAAATTGTAATGGGGATAAGAAACAGGTAGACATTGCAGATTTTTCCAGACTCAAAAATCCAATGTGGCCTGTGTACAGTATATACAGTTTTCTTGAGCAAATTTTAACATTAGGCTTTATTTCAAAATATAATATTTTTTCTTAAATTCAGTTTCTTCCACATTGCTGAAATTACAGATGAAATGCCTTCAAACACACACAGCTTTAAAGGGACAGTTCACCCCAAAATGAAAATTCAATGGCTGCTGCTTACCAACATTCTTGACTATATCTTCCTTTGTGTTTGACAGAAGAAAGAAACTCAAACAACAATTGAGTTTGGAACAATTTATTAATGAATGAATGATCACTAAAATGTTCATGTGAATATAATAATAATAACAACAGATAATTGAATAGTAGTAATATTAGTTCATCTACAGTGATACTGAGTAGTTTCTCTCATTGGATATATGAACAAGAGAGAAACAAAGGCAAGCAGCCAGAGATATAAAAAATAATGGCCATTTGAGGTGAGATTATGTAAGATTTTACACATAACCATAACAATGCTAGACTTCATATCAGACCATCCCAAACTTTCATCTAACCACGAGTCCACTAGTTCCCATAAAAACAGTCAAGTCTTTTTTTAAGTTTTCAGAAGGAAACATCTTTGTGTGCATATAAGCTGACTCTAAAAGTATGCATAAATATTGCAACATACTTTCTCCCCCGTTTTATAGTGCATTTGCAGTGATTTTCTATGCACTCCATCAATTTTTTTATGGGCTGAGGATATTTTGGTTTTAAGAACAGATTTATAAAGGCTGTGTGTCCGTGTGTGTGTGTGTGTGTGTGTGTGTGTGTGT
>CAIGQW010055024.1:9846512-9857607 GCA_903798125.1 Danio choprae
GTGTGTGTGTGTGTGTGTGTGTGTGTGTGTGTGTGTGTGTGCGCGCACTCCAGTGCCTAATATTTTTGAGAAGGATGATGGATTGATGGATTGCATTCAGCATCCTTGAGCCTTCTGACAACTGATACTTAATCAGCAGTGAGAAGGCCATGAAACAACACACTCTAGCAATCACTTACTGAACAAATGTGGTAGGTTTTTCAGCCTTGTAGATCTCTAGATCAATACCATAATGCTGTAAATGAAATGATGTGGTCATCTGATTTGGCTCAATGCATTTGTGTGTCGAGTACAGCCTGTGCTATAGCAGGCCCTCTCAAAACATATTCCACAGATGTCGAGATCAATGCATGCAGCACAATGTAGCAAGAAAAGTCAAATTGTGAAGTTCTGCATGTCAAGGTAACTGCAATGTCAGCAAATACAACTGCTGTGATGAAGATGCACGATCATGTCTGTAAAATGTCACTGAATTCAGCTCTCCGTAGGGCAGCAGGATTTCTAGCCTTCTTGTCGCTATGGCAACACCTAAAGTTAATTGGGTACCTATGCAGTGTTGGGTAGAATCAAACAGCGTTCTCCTACAAGACCATGTCTCCCTTTGAAGGAACACACACTTTGAGAGTGAAATGTGGCATGTCTTGGTTTTCTCATTTAACAAATGCGGTGTGTTATAAAGTAAGAACATTTGACAATGTCATTTTTTTAATAACTTGCAATCCAATGTTTTGCTTGTTAGCAACCAGCACTAGGTTGGAGTTTATGTAATCTGTGTATGTCTGTTTATGTCATCTGTTTATGTCATCTCACAAACAATGTACAATGCATTTGTTTAATTCTGTCTGTTTTAATTAAGTCTGTGTGAAATCAAAATTTGCAATGTTTATTTTGCTAACTCACATCGCTATTCTTAAGGTGAATAATTAATGCAAGTTAATCTGCTTTTATTGTTTGTTTTTTTCATCTGCCATTTGTTTCTGCCTTTGGAGTGGCAGTCCTTCTCTGTTGACATCAAATTAAGGGCTTCCATAGCAACTGTATATTAATATCCTTAACCACACCTCTCTTACCATTAGTTTGCACTTTAGTGAATGATGCGCAAAATAAAGCCCCGCCCCAACTCAATATTCAGTTTTTGTTGGAAGTACATCAACATACTGAAATAAAAGAGTCACCAACTTCCGGTTCACACAAACACAGACACAAAGATCTGCAGACTTTCAATAATCTCAATAGGATGATGCATTTGCAGCTGAAACTGAATATTGAGTAAGGGTGAGGGGGTTTTATTTTTGTATTATCCTTCTCTCACTTTTCACTCTCAGAAAACTAACGGTTGGAGCTACGTGGATAAGCATGTTTAGCTGTCAAACTGATGCAATGAGAAGACTGCCATTACAGAGCGGAAGTAAATGATCCAAATTTTATATAATGATTAATAAAACAAACAGGTTTTTTTCAGTGGATTAACTAGCACGGATAAATTGTTCATCTTAAGACTAATAATGTGTCCTACTAAATTATAATTGCAAATTTCTATTTCATACAGACTTCAAAGGTTTGATAAGATTTCTTCCAAATTTCAAACATTGTCATTTGGAGCATTTTATTTATTCTTTTATTTATTTTATAAGAAAATGACAGTTAGACCTATAGTGAAATTATGCATTTTATTCAAAATCAGGTTTTTTTTATTTCTTATTCCTTCTGAAATTACAGCACTGGCACTGTGTTGTCTAAAATTAATACTACAAGAATTATATATATATGTGTGGCCTCACAATAAATGTTCACCAGAGGGACACATATATTGGTTTTGGTGGAAAGCAGAGGGTCTCTTGGGTCCAGCCCTAAACTGGTCCTGTCTGGAATGGATGAGGTAAGCCTTATCTTCCTTCACAACATAACACACTCCCAACCCCCATCCCATTTTCTTGCTGCAGCCCAAAACCCCACATTACAAATGAAAATCCAATTTGCTAAAATCTCACAAACCCAGCATCCTCTCTGATTAATACATTACTGTGTACAGCGATGTCTCAAGCTAGCGATTCATCCATAAGCGCTCGCGTATGCTAGCCCTGCTCCTGATTTATGACATGCATAATCAACTGAGGAACTTGGCTTACTGCTGAGATCACAAGAGCACAGAATATCACCTCTGATAAAAGTGCAGGGTGCACCTTTAATGAGATGTTTTTTTACGAACAAACAAGAAAACAATGAAGAAAGAAAAGCTTCACATACTGTAGCCTCTTGCATTAAATGCACTGTGATGCTACATTCAAATGAATGCAAATCCTTTAGCAGAATATATTTGTCATAAATTGTCTATACTGAGAATCAAGTGTACTCAACAACTATACTGCATGTAACTTAATATGAATAAATGTCATGCAGAGTTCATCTTACCAAATAACAAAGGATGCATTTTTGGACAAATTCAACAAGACGAACAAAAACAATGTGGTGCTCCAAGAAAAAAATAACAATTTAAATGCATGTAAATGTTAATATTATTCACTACTTATTCAAGTAATTGTGCAAGTGTTAGATGTATTAAATATGTAGCTTTAATTATCCAGCTAATATTTCATCTAATAAGCATGATATCCCCCAAAATAATAATGCAGCAGACAAACAACATACACTATGCTTGCTTTGCTGTTGATTATTTAATTATTAATAAGCATGTATTATGATTTCGCACTAAGAATTCACATTCATTATAATGGGCACTGAATATCTTTTAATATGCAGGATTTATCATGATTTAGTCAACTTTTTAAATCCCAGGAGGAATGAGGAAGATGAATGTCTATGAATCATCTGGTCTTATAAATGAGACAACGGGCAGTTAAAAAAAATGCCCTTTCAGTCTCTAAGCCACAATACAAAACAGTCATGTAAAACTCGGTTGCATCATTTCAGTCTGCTCCATATGTTTTACAGATACCAGAATGAGTTAACACACACATACAAAAAAAAAAAAACCTTCTTAAAATGATGCAGACGCTTCATCTCTAAGATGGAGGCTGTCTGTAGCGCAGCTGGGGGTAAGAGATGAGGACATCTGAGAAGTAAAGTCTCTTTTAAAATCTACTTCTTCATCCCACAGATTTCTTCAAGTACACTTTAACACAGTTCCTAAGCACACGTACACTGACAGACACGCAGAGTGTGGACATTGAAGATCCTAGTTAGTACAATCAAGAACGTTACTATTTATGTAAAGCGAGAAAAAGCCGATTAATTGTTTACTCTATTCTCAAGAGAAACAATTTGTACTTGCAAAAACAACACTTATGCAACACCTCAAGATACCTTCATTCACTTATATGTGAAAAATAGCCAATGAAATTTTTAAATCCTCTGATAAATTATGTAGGGGCCATTTGTTATTTAACCCTAATCATAACCGTGAGACTGTGCCAAGAAACTCAGGAGTACAAAATGATAAATTGGTGCATAGAGACAAGCGGTTCATTCTGCCTATACTCTTCCCAAACACATCCCCTGCTTTGGCAAGATAATGTTTTTGTATTCCTTCTGTAAAGCTGACCGCATCAACTGAGACCATCCTATTCATCAAATATGACATGAAATCCAAATTGCCCCTATTAACTTCCCTAATACATGTTTCCTGGTCAGGCTGCGCAAAATTCACCACTGCACATTATCCCAAAGTAAAAAAAAAGCCTTTTTGTTTTTGAAATATGTAACATTTTAAGCTACTCTTACCCAATCATCTGGCTCTGTTCTCTCATGTAACATCCCCTTTTTACAATCTAATCAACTTCAGATAAATAAAATTGGGTATAAATGAACAAAGTAACTCTTGACCTACATTTCTTTCTCATTCAGTAATCCAGTTTCACTCAGAAATCCATCAAATGGGATCCCAAAACCGATTCTAAATCTAATGAATATGCTGCTTTAAAGGTGAACTTATATTTTGCATATAAATACCTATTCTATGTATATGTATAGATTAAAATGAAACGTTAAAAATAAAAAGTGGCATTTTCGACATTATCTGTTAAATCTATGTAAACTCAACCAAAGGGATGGCCTATGACTATACTCTGACTGTTCAGAAAATATGTTAAAAACCGCCTTTTCTGTTTAAGTGGTGCAAAACCTACACACTCAACCACTAAAGCAAAAAACAGTATTAAATCGAAGGGCTGATGCAATTTGCTCACAATAACACAGTGCAAGGAAACAGATCTGTAGGTCTGCCACAAAACAAATAAGAAGCTTTTACATGATTTCGCTTGAGACGAATATTATGTTTCCTTCAGATGTGACTGTGGAAATATAGTCTATGAACTCAAAGCACAAAAAAGCAGTTATATGTGGCCTTCCAGAAAACAGTGGGCAAGCGTTAGCTCACAAATCCATGGCTTCTCTCTCAAAGCGTCTCCTCTTACAGCCCCACCAACTGCCTTCTCTTATGTAACCCACTCTGTTTCCTCAGCTCGCCTGTCTTTATTGGCTGATTTCTCTGTTTTTCACATTAGCACTTTATCACCACTATCCTGTGCTGTAGTGATGATTGCCAAAAATCAAACAGGTTTTTTTCCATTTTACTTAC
This sequence comes from Danio choprae, assembly GCA_903798125.1. Classification (NCBI taxonomy): domain Eukaryota; kingdom Metazoa; phylum Chordata; class Actinopteri; order Cypriniformes; family Danionidae; genus Danio; species Danio choprae. The sequence goes on from CAIGQW010055024.1 coordinate 9,851,110, forward strand.
TGCAAAGCCTACCAATTCAAATGTACCTCAGAAGCGATAGCCTTCACAAATTAAACACATCCACGAGGCCTTCAAAGATAACTAAAGCCTCTTTAATAATCTTGACAGGCAACAGCCTAACCAGCGGAGGAGAAACCAGCAAGATGATCTATGGTCTCCTCCTCGCATACGAGAAGCTTTAATAATGACATTGTCCTATATACCTCTGTTAAACAATTTCTTTCTCATTAATTAAACATACACTCCATCAATATGCCCTAGGAGTGCTCGTGCCTATCAGGTATTGCATGCGGTGCACAGGAGAAGATATATGCTTGATTTATTTTCACATTGCTGCATGCCATACATCAAAATGAGAAGGAAATTACTGAAGAAACGGAGAATAAACAGGAAATGTCACATCTTAAGGGTTCATTTATTCAGTTTACAGCAAATGCTGCCAAGAAGCCATGCATAATTCATGATTAAAACAAAAGCGAATGAGTGAAAAACCGCACTGCTTTTGACTGATGCCTCTCCCATCCTCTGAACGGAGGCAGAATTAGTCAGCTCCTTGCTCACGCCTTCCCTCCCTGCGCTTGGTGAAATTTCACCCTCGCTGCCACCGAGATCTCACCCTCCATTTTCTCTGCATCTCTGCCACTCTCTCTGTATCCTCTCTCCCTTGGCCATGTACAATTACCAATAAAAACCTGTGCGCTCGCACACACCCCCACACCATAGACATGCACGCACACTGAAGACACAGAGCATGCATGCGGCTCGTTCTCACATGAGAGCCTGCTTCCTCCATTTTATACATTCAGAGCGACCCTTCCCCCACCCCTGCTGCCACTTACACACACACACACCTCACTTAATTACAGCTTCTGTTCCCAGGTTCAGTTTGATACGCTCTGCTATATGAGGTTAAAATCTATCTGAAAAGAGACAAGAACAGTGCACAACGCTTGACGCCTTGCTTCTGGCCATACCTCAACAGGCTGAAAAGGAACATGAAGATGCACACGTTGTCAACATCTTCACCTCACGAATCTAGACTAATTATCCATTACTCGTTGGCAATTAGATTTGATCGTGTGTTCTGCCTGGTCAGCAGCAGTGTTGGCAGGGTCACTGTCATCCTTGGATTAAATTGGCGGAGCTACATTCACTTGTTGCGTGGTCACAGCGGCCCTGTCAATCCTTGTCAGATGACGGTTTAGATAAGTATGTACACAGGGGATTGATGAAACCATAAAGCAGCGATGGAGCAGTAAATACATGAAGATTAAACTCCTCTGCAAGAATCAATCTTGACGAGCATACTGTAAGATTACAGCACATGCAGTATGAAAGGATCAACACTGGATGAATCCCTTAAAAAAAGCAATGCATCGTTTAGTAGCTACAGGGAGCTGGCTGATTCTACTTGGTTTCAAGCTAGAGACCACATCCACCAACTGCCTATCGCCTGCTGCCTACTCTCAATGCCCCCAACAGCCCCCAAACGCCATTTACCTGGTCATACCAGTCCCGGTTGGAACAGGTGCACTCGGGCCACCATCCTCCTTGCCCTCCTGAGTTGTTACCATTCACCTTGGGGCCGCCCTTGGATTGGCTCTTGGGGTTGGGACCTCCAGGACCCCCAGCTGACATCATTTTCCCTTTACTTCTCCCCAAAGTGCCCCCTCCACCCATTCCCCCTCCTCCACCCGAGGTCTGGGGCGGTAAGGTCTGGCCGCCCCCATAGCCGGCCGGGTATCCGTAGGGTTCGGGCTGCCAGTCTCCATATGCTGGGGCGTCCATCCTGCGCAGGGCGGCCATGCGGGTCACTTCATAGCATTCTGGGCACTTGCAGCAGTGGTGATGTTTGTGCATGCTGGCTAGTTCACGCGGTGCGGCGCTCTCTGTCTCTTTCTATCTCACTGCTGCTGCTGCTGCCTGCTCAGATCAAACGCAGCGCGCAGAACGGCAGCACAAATGGCAGAAATCTTCACAAACCCTGTTATCCTCCTCTTTGTTCCTGGCGATCCACAAAAAGAGATGAGGAGGTAGCAACAGGGTGATGAAAAATAGAAAAAGCTTGGTAGTCTTCCTCCGGTCGATGCAAAAGGCTTGGAAAAATAATGCTGAAAATAGTGTGTATGATCTCGGAATCAGAGACCAGCCCCGATGGTCGAGTTCTCTTCTTGCTTCTGTTGCTTCACAGTGATATGTATATAAATTCATAGATATATATATTCATTTGTTTATATATGTATATATTTACACACACACAAGTACATATAAAAATATCAATATAAACAGACGAGCACAAATACAATTATATACAGGTATATATGTATACATATATATTTCTATAAATAGTAATATGCGTGTGTACAAATATATATATAGATATAGATATAAACAATTTCTATATATAAATGATATCCGTGATCAGGTCTTCCTCTGAAAGTCTCTGCTTGCCAGATTTCTTCCTTCTGCGTTTCCTCCTGCTTCTGGAAGCGTTTTCTTGCCTTCTTTCTCTCACTCTTTTCCCAGTCTGCAGAGAGGAGCTGAGCACTGGATTGACTCTCAGCCTGCTTGCCCTAGATGTGGATTATACGAAGGGATGCAAGCAAGCGAGGGAGAGAGGGAGGGAGGGATAGAGAGAGAGAGAGAGAGAGAGAGAGAGAGAGAGATGCGTAGCAGCATCCCTCCAGCACCTCAGCCCTGACAGCCACAGCCAATCAACTCACAGCACAGCCATCAGCAGCAGCACCAACACAGGGCTGACTGCTTCAGTGACTGCTCTTAAAGGGCCAGCGTGCCCAAAAATCTCTACACACAGAGCCCGAATGGAGATGCAGAGAACACGTTCTTGAGCTTCAGGGCTCCACTGTAAGAAAGACTGAAGACCTGCCTTAAGGGTTTATGCTAAAGACATGCAATATAAGAGGCTGACAGAAGAGCTATTTTGGGATTTCTTAAGTTGCATTAGATTGAAATAACTAGTATAAATTATATAATTTATAATCTTCATGAAATTGTTCACAAATCCAAAACAACTGGACTCTAGCTGTCTAACAGCTGTATTCTGTTTAAAACATTCATGTTTGTAATCTTCTCTACATTTTTGAAGGATAGTTCCCTCAAAAATGTACATTTTCTGTTAAATTACTCAGGCTATCTAAAATATAAGTTTCTTTTTTCCCTTCAGTAGAACAATAATAAAGATTTTAGCTGAAACAACTTTTCTTTTGTGATTTATAAAACACCAGCAATGCAAAAGTAAAGTAATGAAAAAATACAGGCAAAACAAAACTAATCCTAGTGGCTCCTGACAATACAATGAGGTTTTCTGAGATAAAACGACCAATATGTGCAAGTAAGTGTGCATTACTATAAAATTATTTATTAACTTTAAGCCTCAGAAATGGTCCTGAGCTTGGTCCCAATTTTGTAGCATAAGCTTTATGTGAGTTGATGTTTGTTTACAATAGAGACTACTACTGTGTTTTCTTGTTCATTAAAATAGTACTTCTGCTTATCCTGGATGCTGCAATATAAAAAGTAACATTACATTCAAGATTCCATATTTTGTGATCCACAGGTTTTTTCTGTTTATTTGCAGTAATGAATTGCACTATGGGACCTTGATTTGGCTTTTGATGTAGAAAATTAAACTGAACTTTTATTGACATTTTAGCAGTTTGAAAAAATATAATGTATAAGAAATACTATAGGGTGGCATGGTGGCTCAGTGGTTAGCACTATGCAAGAAGGTTGCTAATTCGAGTCCCGGCTGGGCCAGTTGGCATTTCTGTGTGGAGTTTGCATGTTCTCCCCGTGTTCGCATGGGTTTCCTCCGGGTGCTCCGGTTTCCCCCACAGTCCAAAGACATGTGCTATAGGTGAATTGGATGAACTAAATTGACTGTAGTGAATGAATGTATGTGAATGTGAGAGTGTATGGGTGTTTCCCAGTGATGGGTTGCAGCTGGAAGGGCATCCGCTGTGTAAAACATATGCTGGAACAGTTTGTGGTTCATTCCGCTGTGGCAACCCCTGATAAATAAGGGACTAAGCCGAAGGAAAATGAATGAATGCATGAATGAAATAATATATTGAAAATTAAGTCCATAAAATAACTGAAAAAGCATTAGAAGTGTATAACCAGGTTTCTGTATCACAATTTACAACACCAATACAGACATCACTTCAGACTATTGAAAATTAATCAGATTTTTAACTATCAGAAGTTGCTAGATTCCACAATCTAATTCAAATGCATAAATAACAGAATAAAAAAAACAGAAATCACAAAAAGGAAAACTGCTAATTTACAAATATTTTTGTGTGTGTAGTCTCTGAATTAGGATGACTGACTTGATTTCCAAAATTTGATATATGTTATTTGCCAAAGCTGTAGATTAAAAATTAATAATATTACAAATAATGTTCAGTTTCTTGCACAAACCGATTATTTTGCTTCATAAGACTTAGTGTATTACCATAATGCAACAGTGGTCACAGTGACCACTTTGAGTTCAAATCCTGGCTTCCATCATGAGGTCCTTTGTCAATTCTGTTCTTATATACTTTCCTGTCTATACTCTCTAGGGCAGGTTTAAAATGTTCTTAATTTATTAAATGTTCAAAAATATTTATACTTCAGTTACAATAATAATATTCAATGACTGGAGAATGGTGGCATGGTGGCTCAGCGGTTAGCACTGTCACCTCACAGCAAGAAGGCCACTGGTTCGAGTCCCGGCTGGGCCAATTGGCATTTCTGTGTGGAGTTTGCATGTTCTCCCTGTGTTCGCATGGGTTTTCTCTGGGTGCTCCGGTTTCCTCCACAGTCCGAAGACATGCGCTATAGGTGAATTGAAGAAACTAAATTGTCCATAGTGTATGAGTGTGTGTGTGAATGTGTGAGTGTTTGGGTTTCCCATTACTGGGTTGCGGCTGGAAGGGCATTCTCTGATTAAAACATACGCTGGAATAGTTGGCGATTCATTCCGCTGTGGCGACCTCTGAAATAGAGACGAAGCCGAAGGAAAATGAATGAAAGAATGAATGAATGGATGGATGACTGGAGAAATGCATTCATCAAATTAACTGCACCATTTTTATAAAGTTGCCTATTGATATCCTTGGTATCTACATACAGTAACAGACAGACTTTTGAGTTGCACAATTCCTTGTATCTTTACATAAAGAGAAGACATTACTGAATTTATTGACAGTCGTAGATGAAGATCCGCGTAGCTCAAGGCAATATTTCCCCAGCATTAGAAAAATCCATATTCATTTGATTACAACTAGTGACCCAAGTGACCCTCTTATTAAGGGTTTTGACAGGGTAAACTGAAATGCCACAATTTCACAGCTGAATCAAAACAGATGTTGGTCTTTTATATCGTTATGCCATTTTAGGCATTATTTTTATTTTATTCATCCTTTTACTAGGAATTTCCCATTCTTCGAGATCTTTGTTAAGACAGCTATCTAAAATTTCATGTAAAACACAATTCAAACTGCAAACACAACTAAATATAAAAAAGAAAATAATAATAAATAGCATTAATAAAGGGCAACTGATTCTACAGAAAATGGCAGCTTGCAAATACATTATCATTCCATAATAAAAAGGGTACGTACAAAGAAAAGTATTTTTTTACCCTACTCCAAATAAACGCTGAAAAACATTCACATGAAGAACACCAGTAGTTGATCTAGATATGTTTAATTGATATGACGAAAGACTAGTAGTTAGTAGGTTAGCCAGTAAGCCTTTTCACCAAATTTTTTTTTCACTATTTATTTTTTTCATAAAGCCAAATTTTATAATGAAACATTCTAGGCACGAGACAATAACCAGTTTCAAAGTTTACCACAGTTTGGAAAAGTCAAGGTTTTAAAACTGCAAAAACATTTCTGTTATACCATTCCTATGTTTTTTGTTTTTTTTTATTACTATTTGATTTTTTTAGGGCAAGCAGCACAGAACCATCCACATCAAACCTACACGATTCCATGATTCAGGAAACATTTGAAAAAATATTTTTAATATTTTTAATATTTAATGTTTCTTAAAATAAAATATACTGTGTTCAATGAGGAATAAAGTTGTTGTTTTTTACCCAGACATTTAAAAAGAACATATTTTGGAGAAATACCAAATCATACCATCATCATACCATACCAAATCATACCATACCATCTTATACCGGCCCATGCCTAAAACATTCTATTGACACTTAATTGTAAAGGTTCATTTAAATCCTATAACCATAAAAGCTACAGTTGAACAGAATTCTGTAGAAGTTATATGGTTTGATTCAACAATGGTGCAACTGTATAAGTAATCATGTCAGCAGCCTGAATATGTATATTCCTGTTCTATATGAACATTAGAAACCAACTGGGTGATTGCTGTTGTGACTACACGCACGCATGGACAATTGTGTGTGTGTGTGTGTGTGTGTGTGTGTGTGTGTGTGTGTGTGTGTGTGTGTGTGTGTGTGTG
>CAIGQW010055024.1:9881469-9891860 GCA_903798125.1 Danio choprae
TGTGTGAATGAGTGTGTGTGGATGTTTACCAGTACTGGATTGCAGCTGGAAGGGCATCCGCTGTGTAAAACATATGCTGGATATGGTGGTTCATTCCGCTGTGGCGACCCCTGATGAATAAAGGGACTAAGCCGAAGGAAAATGATTGAATGAATTTCGTTAATAACCCGCCTGCAATACTGCCACAGCTCACTGGGGGGCCGCAGCCCACAAGTAGAAAACTCTTTTATGCAAGCAATCTGGGGACGATTTAAATGAATTATAATAAAATAAAACAAACAAAGAGACAAATATAAACAATGTTTTATACAATAATATCACATTAAAAAAGTAATGGTTCAAAAAGAAATGATATAGCTACCATTACAGAGGAGACCACGGCTGGTTGCTAGTCTTTTAGTATCAGTTTGTGATCTCTTGTTCAATAAAAAAATATATATTTGCCTTGAAAAATGTCTATTATTACTGTTGTTGTTGTTGTTGTTGTTGTTGTTGTTATTTAAATCACAAAAACTCAAATTTCTAATTTCATATGAATTACAGAGAATAAATTGCAATAACTATGACTCCAAAATTAACCCTGTACAAAACAAGAGATTCAACCAGCCCTGGTCTCTAATGCATTTTGAAAGAGAATAAGAGAAGAGAGTTATTTCTCACAGTGTTTCACAAATAATTTGTCAAAGTAAACTGATAAATGCCCATATTTACCATTAAAATATCAATAAGAAAAAAGGTAAAACAATCATAAAAACATCTCTATATATATCTGCATAAACATCACAGTCCGCTTTATATTAGGGTTCAACAGAGTAATGCTGAAGTAAAGTAATTTGATGAAAGTATTTTATAGGCTCAGATATAAAACAAAAAGTACATCCTATCAGATCAGCTTAATTAAGTATACAGTAGTTGACACATAATATACAAAAGAAAATACAAAGTACGATCAAAATTAAGTTGTTGCTTTTTTAAATGGCTCACAAAGTTTCACATACAAACATCATACGAAAGCAATGCTATGTGGAAGAAACATTTCTGGTGTTACAAAACAAATGTCTGATATGACTTATATTGTTAACTGGCGCCAGCACTGCACAAGGAAATTATGTCGCATTTAATATGGTGGATTTTCTTACGATGACCACATACAATCATCCAAATACTGCAACAAGGAAATGCCCGTTCCTGGAAAGGATGACATCCATTAGAGAGCAAGCAGTGGAATGCCTTTCTTGCTTGTGTTTGGGCGATAAATTTGGTTCTTTCTTCTCCTGTTGACAAACACAAAATAAAAATGTATAATATAATCACCTGTTGACTAGACCGGACTCTCCAATAATGTCTGACTTTAAAAAAATAACACATTTATTCAGTGTAGGTTTCATCTGCATTAAAACATTAAATAACTGCCCTTGAGTAATATCAGCCTTCAGGCTGGTTTAGATTTTCATTTATTATTAAAGTAGGTAGCACGATCGCCTCACAGCAAGAAGGTCGCTGGTTCGAGCCTCGGCTGGGTCAGTTGGCATTTCTGTGTGGAGTTTGCATGTTCTCACCGTGTTGGCGTGGGTTTCCTCTGGGTGCTCCGGTTTCCCCCACAAGTCCAAAGACATGCGCTAAAGGTGAATTGGGTAAGCTAAATTGTCCGTAGTGTATGTGTGTGAATGAGTGTGTATGGATGTTTCCCAGTGATAGGTTGCAGCTGGAAGGGCATCTGCTTCGTAAAACATATGCTGGATAAGTTGGTGATTCATTCCGCTGTGGCGACCCCAGATTAATAAAGGGACTAAGCCGAAAAGAAAATGAATGAATGAATAATATTCAGCTTAAAGCACAATTTAAAGGTTTAACTAGGTTAATTAGGTTGACTAGGCAAGTTAGGGTAATTAGGCAAATCATTTTTGTTAAAAATAAAATAAAATAAGCAACACAAATTTGGCTGCTTTGTTTTATTTATAATAAACAATAAATTGACATGGGCCTCACGGTGGCGCAGTGGGTCGCTGTGGCGACCCCAGATTAATAAAGGGACTAAGCCGAAATGAAAATCAATGAATGAATGAATAAATTGACATTTATATTAAAAAAAATAAAAAAAACATTAATTTTTTTGGCTTAATAATTTTAAATCTTTTACATACTCAAAGAAAATTAAATTAGTTTCAGATCCTCAAAAAAAAATGGATAAGCCTTTGAGTATAAGCCAACACAAGATAATTAGCCTCGCAGTCAGTTTTATTTACAATTTATAATAGTCGGTTTTTAAAATAACTAAAGATTTAAAAATATGGGGTATAAATACTTGCAAGACACTGTAATATTAAAAATGGACTCATTCTCCACAATATTATGCATTTTGTTACTTGCCTGCTTGTGTTTTTTTATTTAAAATACCTGCTGTCCAATCACCAGTCAGTCATCAGAAATCCACACCTGGACCCATTTGCAGAAGAGGTACAGTCATTTAGCCAATACCTACCTACTAGAGCTAGTCACTCCTCAAGCACCACTCCTCGGCCACCAGTCCCATGACCAGACCAGCTACATCCTCAGATGAGATGGAGGAATGCAGCAAGTTTCTCTTGTAATGCTTCCTGTATTTTGAAATCCAGCCACAACTGTTTCAAAACAAGTGGAGTGGATGACCATCTGATCACTATGTCCGGTCGGACCACCAGACTGTGCGGGAAGTACTACCCAAACAAATATCCCAAGCTCTACATCTGTGACTAAAACAGATAATATAAGTAAAGTGAAAAATCCTCATACTCTGGTTTTGTTTGCAACTTCATATCCCAGCAATTCCTATGTAAACTTCCCCTATGAAGAAAAAAATTTGGAGGAGTATACTGAGAAGGCCCTTAAACAAGCATTTATCCATTCCTTCTTCTGCCCTTCATGGCCCTTGAATTCATAGAAGATTGAGGACTCGGAACATATATCGACTACCATCTCTACCGACTCTCAAATTTCAAACCATTATACACCTTCATATCCAATATCCTTTGGTTCCTGTAGCTCTTGAGCAACTATGTGAAGGTTTTTTAAAGCTGTACTAGAATGCAAACAACTTCATTCACAAAGGGAAAGATGATGAGTTGAAATCAGCCTTCATTACCCCATCAGGACACTATGTGGGCTGACCAATGCATCTTCAAAGGCGGTATGAATTAGGTTTTTCAGCAGTTTCTCCAGCAGTTTTGTACACCAATGATATTTTCCACCATGAACATCACCATCACATCAACCAGGTAATGCAAAAACTGAGAGAAAACCAACTCTACCTCAAGCTAGAAAAGATTTTCACAGGCAATCCATTCCCATCGCCGGATGCTAAATATTTCTTTGAGGAAATCACAGACCATCAAAGCCTGGAGTATTTACAGCATGTAAGGCAAAAAGGCTTAATCCCATACAGACTTCAACCATTTCCACTACACAGTTATTTGTAGACCGGCTAACAAAGCCAGAGAGCCTTATCAAGTATATACACACACTCTAGACTCTGAAACCTCTTCACTGAAGCCCACCTTCCCTCCAGTCATCATCCTTATTCCCTTCAGTGGTGCCTTGAAGAAAAAATCCGAGATGGCACTAGCTCCTAGGCCAGCTCCGTCATGAGGTCCTGGAGGTAAGCTTTAAGTTCCAACCATCCTACATAATATCCTCATGGTTCATCCTATGGATCTTGACATCCAGGAAGCCAGCAAACCCTCTCACAACTTCCCAATGGGTATGGCTCAATAACAGACGGCATCTTCCAGTATGTCAGAGGATTTCCAGTCTACTGTGTCATACAGAAAGATACTGGAACATCAATTTCTCAATATGATGCAGGGACTCATACATCAGACTCTGCTCCAAGTTGACTCGCCTCTATATGGCTCAGTTCATCATTCCGGTGTTGTGCTGCAAAGGTGAATTGGATCAAGTAAATTGGCCGAAGTGTGTGTGTGTATGAATGGAAGAATGTGCAGGTGTTTCCAAGCACTAGGGGCTAGAGTTAGTGCACTCTCAGGGCTGGGTTGTTGCAAGAAGGGCATCTGCCGGTAACTGGTGGTTCATTACACTGTGGCAACCCCGAATGAAGAAGGAAATAAGCTGAAGGTGAGTGAGTGATTGAGTATCTTACCTTTAATCCAGGTCTCATTGCTCAGGCCATATGCTCACCCTGTTATTTCTCCTTCCTCTGATACCAGCAACCTACCTCCTCTTCCTGCTGTAGATGACACAATAAATAATATCTAAAATAAATCAATACTATGTTGGATTTCCGATGATGAATACCATTTAGAATACTTCATAGATTAGGAAGTCTATGATCATGAGATAAAAATGCTGGGTTGTTAGTCATGAAACTCTCCACCCCTCTCTCATTGACAGGCAGTGCGGTCAATCATAATGCTGTTATTCTGTGCCTCCGTCACTGCCTGCTATTTTACCTGACAGGCATCATAGTAGAGCAACATTGGCGAAAACATGAAAAAATCACGAAAGCGTACTCAAAATGTAATGATTTTTACTCCGCTTATGGCACTTGCAAAGCAGACAGCAGGTATACCCAGAAAAGCTGTGCAATATACAATTTCATCCCTTCCCAAAACCTAGAGAGGTGTATGAAATGAATGAAGATGTGACTTGTGACTAGGCAAAAGACCAGTGATGACAAATGAGATTAGATAACTTAAACTTTATCTAGAGACCCAGATAAACAATGAATTAATCTTTACTGTTTTTTATAATTTTATAAAGGCATTATTGTTTTGTCTTGTTCAAGGTGCCACCAATTGCCTGTGATTGTGAATTATGTTAGGGAATCAATACATCACATTTAATTATATTTAAATGATCAGAATTTCCCATCATTATACTTGTAGGCTATAGCTTACTTGTTTTATTGTTTTTCTGAGTTACACTCACATCCTTAATATACTCGTCATATGTATATTGCAGACCTTTTTGTCCGATTCTGTCTGAAATTCACTATTTCTCTGGGGAGTGCACAAATTTATAGGGAAGTGTCATGGCTGATACTGAAAGATTGTTGGACACAGAGAAGTGGGAACATTGTGAAGGGTCAATATTTCGGCACCTATATGTAGAGGCAGAGATTGTCCACATCATTTCTTTTTCCCCATGGTCATCACAAGCTGCCCAAAACCAGCCATGTCGTCTGCACCTGTTGCTGCAATTCAGGATTCTACCTGCCTCAACTGCACAATCACCCTGAACATTCTGTCAGGTACTGATTAAGGTCACTGCTACTCTTACCCATAGGGACTTAGTTCTTACCTCCTGTCCTTCATTATTTATCTGCTCCTGCAAAACGAAAAGGAAAGTTACTGTGTGTTTGTACTCTTCACCATTGTGAATTCTGTTACTTACCAGCTTGTGTTCTGTTCAATAAATGCCTGTTGACCAATCACCAGTCAGTCTCTTTCTGTTGTGACAGAATTATGGCAAAAAGAAGTGAGTTAGCATTACTATTTATTATTTAATGGTTTTGTTCACCGTTTCAATACTCTGAGACCTTCATTCATCTTCAGAACACAAATTAATTTATTTTAGATACAGTTAGAGAGCTCATCGTCCTCCAAAGACCGCAACAGTTATAAGATGTTCAGAGTCCAGAAAAGGAACCAATACCATTGTCAAAACGCGTCTTCACGTGATTTCAGTGGTTAAACTAATCATACCAAGCTGCAAGAACACTTTTGTATACCAAAAAATATATATAGAAATGATGGCCAAACGTCATATTACCCATAGTAAATGCACACCCTGACCTGACAGGCAAGAGAATACATTGGAGAAGTTGTTATAACAGTTTTTTGGTGAACAACTTTTAACTTATTTTATAATAAGTTTTGTAAATGTATCATAGAGCAAAAGTTAGACAGAGAAATTCTGAGTAAACTATGGTAGAAACTAATTACACAAATACATTTTAAAAGTTTAAAACTATTAATGTGTAAATGTAATTTAGTCAGCTTTACAGATTTACATTTTAACACAGAACAAAATTTCATTTTATTCTAACCTATTAAAGCTTGGAAAATAATATAAATTATAAATTTTTATATAAAATAAATACACATTCTGTAAATTTTCTGTGATTTCAAACCTGAATTATATTATATATTCAATTAAAACTGAATTATCCCTAAAAACTGCAAATAATCTTTACAGCATCATGTTTATTATTAATATTAAGAGAAATCTGGAATTATCCATAAAACAATTTTATTAACATTACTATTCATAATCTACACCACATATATTAATTCATTCATTTTCGTTTCGGCTTAGTCCCTTTATTAATCAGGGGTCATCACAGTGGAATGAACCACCAACTTATCCAGCATATGTTTTACATAGCGGATGCCCTTTCAGCTGCAACCCATCACTGGGAAACACCTATACACATTCACACACATACACTACAGACAATTTAGCTTACCCAATTCACCTTTACCGCATGTATTTGGACTTCGCTAACACAAGAACATGCAAACTCCACACAGAAATGCCAACTGACTCAGCCCCCAGTACATATATATATATGTATGGAATAAATGATTATTTCTGGTTTAATGATATTACAAAGGTTATAAAATATTATATATTAATTAAATATTGTATTTTACATATACAGAAAGGGAAATTTACAAAACAATATGCCAGTACATTATTTATATTGCAAAATGTACTGTAAATAAAAGCCACAAAGTTATAAAATATAAATTAAAACCTGAATTATCACAAAATAAGTATTTTAATCATCCTGACAGCATTATGCTATCCAGTCTATACTTAGTTTCTTTGCTTACCTTTGCCAAAGAAACAGCCCAATCATTAACAGCAATGATACCATGTCAGTTGCGATCCATATTCCATTGTACATATTAGGTTCCTTTCAGACACAAAAAACACAAAAGATTCCAGAGGTGTTACATATTCAGACAAGCCCGAGTCAATTATAAATGAGAAAACAGTTTCACGTTTACAGCACAAAAGACATAGTGATAGGCAATAGGATAGGCTGAGACTTACCAGATGCCAGTCAGGCTTAGACATGCCTTTGAAGAGGTGGCAGGCATTGGTGGTCACTGAACTGACCCCAGAGCACCAGAGTAATGAAAAGAGCCAGCGCTCATTCACAATCCAGAGATTCACAGACACATTGCTTTTCCGCAGCTCGCTGTTCAAGGAGAAAAAAAGCATACAAATAAAAATGATACGTCAAAACATGAGTAAACACAAATCTTGGCCCAAAATCAGGGACCTTTTTTGACAGGTCTCAACAAGTCAGCATTCTGCACAATAGACAGGAGTGGCACGGCTGTTTTAACACGCCGACGTATTTATCAGTCAAGCTTTTCTTCTTCAATTTGATTATTTCTTCATCTTTACTGTCAGGGAAAGTTTTAAAATGACAGGTGCATCCATGTGTTGAAGATTTCCAACCCGGCATTCCTGATACTATTATCATTAGTAGATACATCAGAGAGTTTAAGCTAGAGATCTCAGAAGATCATTTTTCCCACAATGTTCCCTAAGGCTGCGAGATCATACTAACATTAAATGGCAGCTGCTTCATGTCTCTGCATGTCACACCAATGCTTCCACTTCATTAATCTTACCTTATTTCATGAGCACTAAGTGAGCTGAAGTTCATATTCATGAAGTTTCCACCATCCATAAGCATTTCATTTGGCTTATCATACACCTGCTTGAAGCCTGGTTCCATCTTCATCACATCGTGTCTATATTCTGAAGGAAGCCACCATATCTGAAACAGATCCATAATATTTATATATTGCAAAAGAGGGGAAAAAAACAAAACAAAAAGAAAACATAGACACTTTCAAATAAAGAATGGTAGCATTATTACACGTAAACTTTTGCTTAAGTTGTAATGTAACATTTTTGAAAAAGCTAATATTTTGTTGCAGTGTGAACTACAAAAATGGGATTTTATGAAAGCCAAGATGCCATGCATATTTTGTGTTTCAGTCTATTGGTGTGCACCATCACCAAACAACAATGGCAGTCAACAGAAACGTATATGCAAACAAATACACAAGACAACAGCCCAGCAGCCACACAACATCATAAGACATTAATATTAGGTTAGATGGCATTAAGATTAGGTTAGACATTCATATTAGGTTAGATTGACAAAATTCAATGTCTAGCCAGCATCTAAGGACAACATTATGTTAACGTCCAATTATGACGTCAAATGACTTTGATATCTGGTTGATCTTAGGTTGTGTTGGAAAGTGACCAAAATCCAACCTCGAGCCAACATCTTAAACCAACGTCATATTGATGTCAAATACTGATATTTATTTGTCAGGTATGGCAACCAAAGTCTGATATACGTCATAGTGGTAACGTTTACACAATGTCAAGCTGTAACATCATTAGATGTTGATTTTAGGTTGGACATTGACTTCGACCTGATGTTGGGTTCTGACGTCAACCCGATTTTCATTTCCAAACAAACTGCAACATCCCCACGATGTTGCGGTACAACATCAATCTGACAACATGTTGACATCCTGTGCCTGCTGCGTGATTTTATTATTATTTGACTAATAAAAATAACATTAAAATAAGCATTTATTAGCTAAAACCAAGATGGAAAACAATAAATTGCGCATGCATCGATAATAACAATATATATTGGGTGTTTATGTTGTTAACAATAAGTAAGTGTGTGGCGCAGTGAGCGTTATATATTATGAATAAAACACAGCTACTGACCAATCAGTATTAAAGAATGGATCTAACTGCTATATAAATGTCAGTATTACCTTGTCTGGTGAGATGCCTGATTTATTGATCATTTCAGTGGTGTAGAAGGAGTCACTGTTTGGAAATCTTGTTGAGTTGTTTTCATTTTTTAGATCAAATATGAGGGAGACATTATGCTTTTTGACCATGACTAAGAGCTCAGAAAGAGATGGCACTGTCTGGTTGTCAGCTTCCCTCCTCTCTTCCTCTGAAAGTGATGACAGAGTCCAAAATGGATCCGACTGTATTAGAAAATCAAAAGGTTTCCTTAAAAAAGTCATTTTCTCATCACACTGCTAAAAGGTTAAAAACAGGCTATCTGGAAATCTCTAATCAAGAGAGATAAAGAACTTGTGCTGCTAATATAATACTGTTTAATATAATATAATATAATATAATGTAATATAATATAATATAATATAATAATGAAAAAAGTCAATATTACAGATACAATTATTTGTCCTCACCCTTGAAAACCATTTGCCTGCATTTAACGTTTTTAACTCTTGTAATGTGAAGTTATTGTTGCCATCTCGATCTGGAAACTTATCCTTTACATCAGTTGTTCGTAGCAGAAATTTCTTACCACAGTCATGCATTAAAAATGGCTTCTTGTCCTTACTGAAGAAAGACAGACAATGGCATTAAAGAATACACGCACATAAACAAGTAGCAGTAAGTGTCTAGTACTTCTGGACAGAATCTGTTACCTAAGTTGCACATCTGTTTCAAATGCCACCACACCACACTCCAGACTCTTCTTGAAGGACATCAAAGTGTTCTCTGGAGCCAGCTAAACAATTAACACATAATGTCAAAAAAACAACAACTTGACAAACAACTTAACAGCTTGTAAATGCAAATGTATAATCAGCCAATCACAAGACGGCATTTAGGTATGCAGACGTGGCCAAGACATTCTGCTGAAGTTTAAACCAACCATTGAAATAATGAGAAGAAATGTTGTGAAAAGAATGGGCTGAGCTGAATGAAAGCTGGTGATCTACTAAGAATTACGCTAAAAATACAGAGTAAAGAAAGAAAACAGAAAAAATTTGAAGAAAAATAGTTAAATATCCAGGGGGTGGCAGTTTTGGAAGAGTTAATTAGGTTAGATGAAACTGATTTAAGATGCTAAAAAGGCTACAGACACTAAAACAATGCATGAATCGACCCTGTTTTGAGTTTGTTGCTGACTATCACAGTCCCGTTATGAGCACACAATGTACTCATCTTGTGATGGTTACTTCCACATCATGCCACACTCAAATCCTCTCAATCGTCTTTCTTGGAAAGGAAAATAGCCCCTTTCACACAGTAATACCAGTAAATATCTGTAATTTTCTGGGAAAGTCTGTAAGTGTGAAAAGGGCTAATGATTGCATTCACTATACTCCATGACAATTGAAAAAAAATCTCTGAGAAATGTTTCTAGTACCTGGTTGAATCAATGGCTTGTTGAATCAAATTGATCACCTTGTTGAACCAAACTGAATCACCTTGTCAAATCAAATTGAATCACCTTGTCAAATCAAATTGATCACCTTGTCGAATCAAATTGAATCACCTTGTCGAATCAAATTGAA
>CAIGQW010055024.1:9891870-9905702 GCA_903798125.1 Danio choprae
ATCACCTTGTCGAATCAAATTGAATCACCTTGTCGAATCAAATTGAATCTCCTTGTCGAATCAAATTGAATCACCATGTCGAATCAAATTGAATCACCTTGTCGAATCAAATTGAATCACCTTGTCGAATCAAATTGAATCTCCTTGTCGAATCAAATTGAATCTCCTTGTCGAATCAAATTGATCACCTTGTCGAATCTAATTGATCACCTTGTCGAATCAAATTGAATCTCCTTGTCGAATCAAATTGATCACCTTGTCGAATCAAATTGATCACCTTATCAAATCAAATTGGATCACCTTGTTGAATCAAACTGATCGCAATGTTGAATCAAATTGATCACCTTGTCTAATCAAATTGGACCACCTTGTTCAATCAAATTAAATCACCTTGTTTAATCAAATTGAGTTAAGGTTTTTCTGAAGCAAAAGCGGCCTCTAACTAGTACTAACAAGGTGTACTTAATACAGTGCACACATCGTATACACATCTATCCACTATACAAGTGTAATCTTATGTTACTACTCTATACATGTTATTTTGTCAATAGTATTTTCCAAAATAAATATGTTCAGTATTCTTGTATAAACAAAAAAGTAATTCAAAGCTGCTGCATCTGTGTTCTTCACACGCCTCTGTTTTTATTCACAGTTAACCTCCAATCTCCTGGTGAGCAGAGGAGGATCAAACCCACAGAGCTTCAGATGTCAAAACACCTACTCCACCTTCCCTGCCAGTGGAATTTAACAGGTTGTGTTTGAATTGTAGATCTTCAGCCATTCGATTCATCATTACGGAAAGGGACCAGGTGCTTTGCAATGACTGTAAATCTTTCCACTGCGATTAGTGAATCTATAAATTGCTAATGCTCAAAAAATGTTTCAACATTTATGAGCAGACAGACATGCTAATGAATTATATTCCCACAAGTTGATAGCTTACAACCTGGGAACCATGCCATAATCATTATAATCCTAAACGGATTCAGAAACTACAGCAGATGATTCATCCTGTAGCATGTCAAATTTGGTTTAATGGTGAAACCCTCATGCGGCTCAGCAACGACATGAAGGAACAGCAAAAAAGAGGTTTTGATGCATATGCCAGTGTAAACATGAGCTAATACAGCTTTAACAAAGGCAAAGTATGCTTCAAAATCAAAGTTACAACTAAAGGTGTGAAAATTTTACCATTGGAGCACCACGATGTCCAATGAGGGCAGGTTTTGGGGGCAGATTACTGGTAATGCATGGAGAGCAGATTGCAAGAGGACACAGCAACACAGCAGCGGACACAGCCAGGAAGGTCATCATTATGAAAACCTTACAAGCTACACAGAAAAAGACAAACACAAAAGTATTTAGACACTGACAGAATTCGGCAAATAAAGTTTAAAAATAAGAAACAATGTAGTTCAATCTCTTTTTGTCTACTTTTAGAGTACCGTTGACCTAATTAATTTTGAGAAGAAAGAAAATACAATTACCTCTTAAAAGCTTAAAGTGCAGGGTTACGTCAGAGTTTCTCAAACTGCGGTTTATTAAGGAACTGCTTGGGGTTTATCAGCGTATAATAAGCTTCTCATTCAATCATAATAATGTATCATTTAAATAATAAATATAATAATAAATTAAAACAAATATACATATTTTATTTCTATACCTGAAAAGACATCTAGGCCAGTGGTTTTCAACCTGTGGGCCACGGTCCCCCAGTGAGCCGTGGCAGTATTGCATGGAGGCCGCCGTCAGTTATTAACACTAAAAATAACATTGTTGATACATTTACATTTTACATTTAGTCATTTAGTAGACGATTTTGTCCAAAGCGACTTACAATTGGGGAGGTATTCAGCGATTCAACAAGAAGAGGCAATACATAGAAGAAGCGCTATCTATTCTAAGTGACTTGTTTGTGGTCAGAGAGATTTTGTGCTAGAGTAGGAGGTTTTTTTTTGGGGGGGGGGAGGTTTGAGAGAGAGAGAGAGAGAGAGAGAGAGAGAGAGAGAGAGAGAAAGAGCTTCTATGGGTGGTTTTGGTATTATTCACCGAGGTTCAGGTGTTCTCTGAAGAGATGGGTTTTTAGTTGTCGTTTGAAGGATACCAGTGTATCCGCAGTCCGAGTTAATGACACTCTAATATAAAACAATTAATGACACTCTAATAAAAAAACATGTTTTGCTGAATACAGTAAGTTAACAAACCGCCACAACCAGCGGGTTCATCCTTGGAAACATGTTTCATTATTTACAAATGACCTTCAAGAAAAGTTTTTTATTAAATAATTTGTTTACCTTTGACCAACCCAACAGATTTTGTCCTTTCAAAAAGCAGTTTCATTAACAATAAGGAAGATTGCAATTTTTATTTCGTGATGAATTTAAGCATTAATATCACTTCTACATTCTAATGAACTATTTTTAAAGTGCATGCATTATGGTAATATACTACTCAGATTATAAAATTGTTACCTAAATCAATATTTAAATGTCTCTGTTTTATTTTTTTGTGCATGTGTGAAAAACCATGTAATATGCAAGATAATGAAAAGATAGAAGAGAACATTTTGATTCAGTGTACAGTATTATAAGCAGTTATGAAGCAAAGTACTCACCAGTTGTTTTAGCTCTATGATAACTCTGGAAGACGAGGCAGCTGATCACGGTTAAAGCCACCACAGCGCTCAGTTGCAGGAAAGGAGCAGTAGCCTACGGCAAACACAAGATGAATTTTCATATTCATACAGTACAATAGTGCCGTAACAGGATATGGACACCTAGGTGCCAGTTTTAGGATAAATACAGTACAACGTAACATTACAATAGATCTGAAATATCACAGTGTCTGTTGTAATAGACGAGCTAACATAGCATACAATGAGAACCAGCTGCAAAGGCGCAAAAGACAGAGGGTGAACTAATACTGAAATGATGAATGGCTAAAAACCTGAAAGGACATGTAGATGGCTTTCCACTGCTTTTCCCATTTGAAACAAAATCCAGCTGTTTCCAAAGTAACAGCGAGTAAACCCAAGAACAGAAACACCTGAACAGAAAACAGAGAACCATTAACATACTGAGAGATCACTCATTAATATATGTCATGAACGTCCTTTATGCACTTTCTTTTTTTAAAAGGTAACCAGTTTAAGATTGTTTACCCTATGAACACTTTAAAGTCCAATTAATTGTGACTTCATGGTTAGATTTTATATGTCCTGATAAACGCATTTAAATAATTAAGAAATTTCAGCTTATAAAGAATGAATAAAATAATTTCTGTAAGTATGCTTCACACGGACACTGTCGTCTCACTGAAAAAACAAGTAATGTGACAAATAAATGAATTGTGGTAAAAAATGAATCTCTGGAATGGCCATACAAAAAAACAATAAAAAAAGAGTTAATCTGCAAAAACATAACTCATAAAGTTATTATTCTTTTTATGAATCATGTTGGGGACAATAGCCTCGGGGGCAGTGCATCAACAAACAGCGCCATTGCGATTTGGGTGTCCTGAGTTCAAGTCCCGGTTCGCAGACCTTTCCCAATCCCATCCCCCCTTCCCTTCCTATCTACACACTGTCCTATCATAATAAAAAGCAAAAATGTCAAAAATAAATAAAAATATGTTTTTGTTTTTGCAAATGAACAATAATCTGCACAACTCTGCAATGCACAATAAAACAATTCAAGAAAATCAACACAAACTGATTTATGGAAGAAAAAAAACATCTGTTTATCACAATTTAACAAATTTGATATTAAGATGGAGAGCCTGGGAGACAAAGCCATCTATACATAATAATATTTGCAATTATATGAATCTATACATAAAGGGTATTTAAAATACAAAAAAATGATCATGCTTTTAAAATATATATCTAACTGATTTTAAGGTTAGTTTCGTTTAACGTGGTCTATATAGTACATTTTAAAAAGTTGAAAGAGGGAGTTTACCTTATGCAGACAGTGTAAATTCAATGGCTCTTTGATGGCTAGATGTAGCAATCCAAATACCTGAAATAAATGAAGAATGATCTCAGCGGGAACAACTATTACTGTTTATATAAATGCTACTCACTGAGCAGTCTGGTTCCAATTATGCCCTACTTACCAGTAAAAGGAGGCAGTATGTGGCAAGCACAGCCGAAATGATCATCACTATCATATACCAGTTCACCCATTTTTCCACTGTGATGAAGAGTTTACTGCCGAAGGAAAATTGTGCATAACACAATCAGTTACTGCATTAACATAACATAAAAACAGCAGGTCAGTGGATTTAAAATGCAATCATGCACCTAGTTCTATTGGTTTCATTTTCAGGTGAGGGACCATATATAACTTCACTTACATTAATCACAATGTAATTTACATTTTTTAACCCATATAAGTTCAAAGGTCTTGTAGTAACCCCGAGAAACACTTTTCCCCCGATGACTACTTTAGTGACTGCCTTATAAAGGGCTCATATAAATTATTATAAACCATAAAACTAAGATTTCAACCATTTTCTGGACAGTTTTTTTGAGCCTTGCACAGGAGATTAGAACAAAAATGTAATTATTATAGCTATCAATTAAGAATTTGTTCCCACATATAGCTACTGATTCCAAAACAACACAACCGTATGGCAGTTCATAACTATTTTAGGTCTTGACAAATAAGTGGCTAATTTGTACTTTAATCTGTCATTAGCAATCTAATTTAGGTTTTTAGAAGATCTCCTTATACAGTATTTACATTGTTTAAAAGTGCTTGCTTTCTTCTAAAAGTCTTACGAATTAATTTGATTGTGTAAATTAATATGAATTTTTCACGCATACGGTTACATTATCCTGTGAGATCAGGTTGCAAATGATATACAGTGCTCAGCATAAATGAGTACACCCCCTTTTGAAAATGAATCTTTATATCCATTTCTCAGTGAATACAGCCATTATATTTAGGTGTAAATAAGCAAAAGTTTTATTAAAAAGTTATATCAATTAAAATAAGAGTTTGGTCACCTAACATCTTCAGGAATAGAAATATATTACATTTAAATTCAATTGAGTTATTGGGGAAAAAGACTACATTTTTTTATTTTTATGTTTCTCTTGATTTTTCCTGTTTATTAAAATTGTATTTAATATTTTCCCCAACAAATCAATCTGGGTGTACAAATTCCTGGACTGTGATCTTAAGGTTTTTTTTTTGTTAGATTAGTTCCGGTTTTGACTTTGGTAGTGATTAATCTAATGTACATGCACAAATATATTATTGTATAGCATCCTATAGATGTTATAATATTAATGATTTTAAGATTATTTTAAAAAGAGAGCTCTTTGAGGGTGTACTCATGAAGGCAAGGATGACAACTTTAAAACACTACACTAGAGTTTTATTGTGTAAAATAATCACAGAAGCTAATAATGAAATCCTTTGGAAGCTGAATTTAAAAGGGATTTTTGGCTATATGAGTTGTCTCAGTTCAGATGTGCATGGCGCCTCAGAATATTGTGGTTTAATTAGCATGACGTGAAAGTGTGTTTATGTTCTCACTTGTTTACATCGTAGTGGTCGTTGAAGGCGATAAAACAGACGTACATCCAACTCAGGGCAAGTATGGACACAAATGACAGAAATGAGAGCCAGCACCGAGCCCTCTACAAACAAACACAGACAAAAACAAGAACGCACTCTTCAAACATCTCTGCTTTTTCACCTCTTTATCCAACAATCGCTGACAGATGTTTAGGTGTTAAAAAGAGATAGTTTTGATTTCCCCTCACGGCTCCACCTGTGTGCGTGTGATGGTTTAGTGGATTAGTCATAAAAACTAAGCCTGGGGAGGATTTCCACAAAGAGTTTCGCTTACTGATCCGAATATTCAAAAGCGGGACCTGTCCCTTAAAACAGAGTTGTTCTTACAATGGCTGATTATTACTAGATCATCCCACACCGGATTTTAGAAATCTCTGAATGCCGTGGTGATTGTTTCTGACACAAATCAAAATAATTGAGAGAGCCTCGCTTATTGTATACAGCCTGTTAATTAGCATACTTCTCTGCCTGCCATCATGATCGTCAGTCTCCACTCGCTTAAAAGAGTAGAGCATTCACATGATAATTGTTCATTAAGAAGGCATTGAATGACAGCAGTTGTTCTGGTCTACATAAACTATTCCGCCTCTCTCAAACGGTTGTGCGAAAAAAAGTAAAACAAGTGTGAAAACCGGCAGAACTGGCAGAGGAGATGATATGCTAATAACATGGCTTTTAATTACTGACTTTTAATTATTAAAATTACTGTGGCAATATATTTTATAATCTTTTTTGTACCAGTCATGAAACTGTGTGCATATTATGACATTATGTAAAAATGTAATTAAATAAAATAAGAAACCCAGGCAGAAACATCTGCAAAAATAATATATTTTTTGTAATTAACATGCTGCTACTACTACTACTACTACTAATAATAATAATAATAATAATAATAATAATAATAATAATAATAATAATAATAATAATAATAATTATTATTATTATTATTATTATATTTAATATAATAGTAATTGGAGTTTGCATGTTCTCCCCGTGTTTGCATGGGTTTTCTCCGGGTGTTCCGGTTTCCCCCACAGTCCAAAGACATGCAGTATAGGTGAATTGGGTAAGCTAAATTGTCCATAGTGTATGTGTGTAAATGGGAGTGTATGAGTGTTTCCCAGTTATGGGTTGCAGCTGGAAGAGCATCCTCTGCATAAAACATATGGTGGATAAGTTATTCGTTCATTCCGCTGTGGTGACCCCAGATTAATAAAGGGACTAAGCCAAAAAGAAAATGAATGAATGAATGAATAATAGTAATTATTTTACCAATTATTATTATTATTCATTCATTCATTTTCCTTCAGCTTAGTCCCTTTATTAATCCAGGGTCACCAAAGCGGAATCCTTTCAATCAATATAAATTAGAAATTCTTTACAAATAGGGTCATTTTGTGAAATAATATTCATATCACAATATAAAATAGCAGAAAAACAAAATATTCCAATGTCAGTTTTTTCCCCAATATTGTGTAGCCCTAATTTTAGCACAGTGTTTGAAATGTAACAATCACTCCAAGTGAAACTACGCTATAAGGAATTGTTTGAATTTAACTTCACTGGCTAATTAATGAATTACAGTGTTTCACATTCTCACCAACACATACTTTCACTCAACTTTGTAGATAACTCTGTTCATTTTAGTCCCTGCCTGCAAATGATGTGACTGATGAGCAACTTCATTCGAAAATGTGATTAAAGAATTTTTTTTTAAAGTGAATTAACTCACTTTTTGTTCATTATTTCTCTGGTTCCAGCGACAACTGTAGATCCCTCTCAAACAGGTTCGAAACATAGTGATCATCGTGTTTTCCCACATCAAATGATTCCAGCTGAAAGTACACAGATAAATGGGGGTCACGTCCGGGATGTATGGTGGTTAATCCTCATGTATTCTAGTGCAGGTGCTTGGATATGGAATGACTCACTTCTTCACACCTGAAACTGAGTAGGAGGACAGACAATATAAAATGGTGGTTACGCAGGAACACCTGTTTTTTTAAGCTCAAAACCAAACTGAGCTCACATTTCCTGGCTTAGTTAGTCATGAAAAGTAAGATTTGTCCCTTTATTAGGGTATTTGTGTGAGAGGGACAGAGAGATAGATGTATAGTTGATGATATTCTGGTCACATGGCAAGGAAGGTATGCAACGGTTTAATTTTAAGGAGTAGTCTATGAGGCTTTCAAAAAGCCCTGAAGCAAGACAAGACAACCCATGAGAAAGATCTCAAATAAATCACTCATTTCTAATAAAAGGATGGAATGTTCCCTCCAGCTTAGCTTAACTGCCTGATCATGGCAAATATGTGTTAACGTTTTAAAATGTTCATTTTAATCAAATGTGCTTAATGCTAACACATATTGCTGCAAATAATATGAACAACTGACATAAGATCGCTGAGGGAGTAAAAAGAGTTTTGACATGTTGTGGATGAAATGTAACAGAATCTGCAATGTTATGAAACTCAGTTTAATTTAGCTTCAATGGGATTGAAACTTGTGATCAGATAAACATGTCAAAACAATCAGCCTCCTAAGTGCTTAAGGCATCTTAAAGGAGAGGGTTGACACAGCAAGAAAGGGATATTACTGGAACAAAAATCCAAATAAAATTCTTCTATTCTTCTTTACACATATAGAAATTTTTTTAACTTTGGATACAGCAAGCTGAATGCATGCTTGTCCTGATTTTAAAGAGCCTTTAATCTGAGCTTGCATTATATATGCATGACAATTAGAAGCTTAGAAAAAAACATCCATTAAATTATGCATTAAATATTTTTTAGCAGTATTTTTTTAAAAGATTCCTGGATAAAGGCATTAAAATTGCATTACACACCTTGATCTTTGCACCAACTACAACTTTAAATGTTAAAATGTTTAGCAATAATTTACAATTATTGCCTTTCTGTGTTAGTCATTTAAATGACTGAAAAGAGGTATTAAGTTGCCAGTACTTATACAATAATATACAGTTATGCAATAATAAATTTGTGTATATGAATTAGATTAGTCAGTACCAAAGCCAAAAATAAAGCTAATTTAACAAAATAACTTAACTTAATCATGATCCAAAAAACAGTACACCCAAATTAACATGTTAGGAAAAATATTAAATTAATAAAGATTAAGGAAACATATGCATGTTCTTCTTGTGTTGGTGTGGGTTTCCTCTGGGTGCTCCGGTTTCCCCCACAAGTCCAAAGACATGTGGTATAGGTGAATTGGGTAGACTAAATTGTCCATAGTGTATGAGTGTGAATGGGTGTGTATGGATGTTTCCCAGAGATGGGTTGCAGCTGGAAGGGCATCCGCTGCGTAAAACATATGCTGGATAAGTTGGCGGTTCATTCCGCTGTGGCGACCCCAGATTAATAAAGGGACTAAGCCGAAATGAAAATGAATGAATGAATAAGGAAACATAACAATTATATATTTAGATTTATTAAAATTGCTGAAATTATATATAATAATTGTTGAAAATTTGTAGTTTGTAATTTTGTTGTGCACTACCTCATTTGAATTTAAATGTATTATCTCTCTATTCTTAGAGATTCTTAAACTTAGAGTTTGGTGACCAAACTCTTGTTTTAATTCATTTAACTGATTAAAAAAACTGTTGTGTTTTGTTTAAATGCACCAAAATGTATTATCTATATAATTCAACCCAAAACATCTCAAGAACCTCCCTTCGCAATGACGCAGTTTGGAGCATAAACAAAAAGCACCTGTGAATCATCCAGTAAAGGGTTAATTAAATATATTTTTACAATGTATCATAGTCTGAACTCTCCATAAGATTCAGCTGTTCAACTCTAATAGAAAAAATATAATGATAGTAATTAGAGAGATTAATGAAAATCTCACGCATTAAAAACATAATTAAATGCCTTTAAATGCGTTTTCCGATATTAACATACCAGAGTGTGAGGGAGGAATTACCAGATGCCAAATTCAAATATGAAAGTATAATAAGAATTACAATAAGAATTTTAAATAGATTTCACTACCCAGAATATTACTGACTCTCTGATGCATGCAAATTAGGCTCCACATGTACAATATCTCCCAATATCAAAGCCCTACATAGCCCTATCAGCTCTTAAAGGCACAGTTCACCCAGAAATGAAAATAATTCTGAAACCATTCACTTCTTGTACACAAAAGAAGATATTTTGAAAGATGTTGGAAACAGGTAGCCATTAACATCCATGTATCAAATATATACTAGATGGCTACAGGTTTCTAACATTTTTCAAATGATCTTCTGTGTTTAACAGAATAAAGAAACTCAAACAGGTTTGTGACAGCTGAAGGGTGAGTAAATGATGACAGAATTTTCATTTTTGGGTGAACTGTCCATTAAATCTGCATCAGACAATCATCTGAGTACATCAAATTGTACTTAAAGCTTCATAAGATATATAGTTGATCTACTGAATTCACATGGAAAGTTTTGACAATGTTTTTGGTTTCCTTTCGAGCTCTAAAATAATCTTAATTTTTCCTCCAAAGATGGATGAATGCCTCAGGTGACTGAAACAATATGAGATTAATTAAAAACTGAATTTTCATTTTTTGTGAACCAACCCTTTTACTACAGTTTGTCAGTCAGGTAAACTTCGCCACTAAGCGAACATCTCATCTTGAATGGTGGAAGGAGATGTTTTTGTGTTTCATAAGACCATGACCAAACATCCCCTTGCTCTTGGGAACTGTCAGATCTAACTCACTGATAAACATATAAGAGGATCTGTCTATCAGGGTCAATGCAATTCCTGCTAAGATCTCTACACTGCAGCATAAATCAAGTATTCCTGCATGAAGGATACAAATCTACCATAGTAAAAGTTTTACAAAATGTTGGTGCAAAAATCTGAAACGTATCACACACTGTAGCATATTAGTATGTACAGGAGTTTCCCGCTGGTATTTTTGCCAGCGGGGATACGGTTCACAAAATGCAGCGATAAGTGTTCTTTAAACTTGACAAAGAAGAAAGATTTGTTTGTCAAGCCTTCAGTCAATGTTCTGACTCTACAGACAAGCATGGCAGCACTTTTAATAAGTCACTTAACCCTGTTTCAGGTCAGACAAGGAGTTTGCAGCTTATTTGTGTGATTAAATGAACTGTTGTCATCCAGTCTTTCTGCATTTTGTACAACACAATCCTACACTGGATGCCATTTAAAGCACAGAGCCAAAATAGCTTCTTTGTTCAGTTCATGGCTTGAATTTACACTTGTTTCAAAGGGTCTTTGTTGCAGTGCGACCTCTGATTGAATTGTGGTTCAAAGGGTCTTACAAAAATATTTCTTACTTCCTAAAACATAAAAAAATAAATAAATAAATACTCTCTGATCTTGAGCCAATTAACAGATCTGAGGATTGAAACCGGTGTGTGTTGCTTCAAGAAGGAAACCATTTACTTGTTTTATTTTTTAATCTTCATATATAATCATTATCCACTGTTAACATTTGATCCAGATTTATAATTGAATCATTCACTTATTTAGTTGGGTTTTTTGTATCAAGTTTGTATTTCATTACTTATTGTCGTTGCTTTTGCCATGCTTGTGACTGTGGGTCTTGATTCAGTTTAGGGAGGATTTGGTTTCACTGTTAAGAGATAAGAGAAATATCTCAATTTCAAGGTTTTTTACATCACAGGACAATGTTTCGGAGTTGTAATTTTCCATTGCTATTTGCTTGGTTATTTATTATAGCGCTTATGCTGGTTAGATGAAGTTATTAAATACACTCTGCTCATTTTCATCATCAATATATCTCTAGGTTTTGAGTACTGAACAGATTTTGGGTATGCGTTACACAATTGTTTCGACTGGTTGTGGGGATACCAGACAAAAGGGAAATTTTTTACCAGGATCTGGTGTCTGACCCTAATACAATCCAACAAGGAGACTTAATCTAAGAGTGGAACAATTTCATTATACTGGTATTCTTTAATTACAAGGATCTGAGTGGTTTCATTTTCTCTTGGAAACGGAGAACAATAAAATGCATTGTAGAACTGCAAAACCCAAAAATTATAATTGATTATTAATATTAAAGTGCTGGTTTACCAATAAGGTAGTTCTTAAGAATTTATAAGTTAATTCAAGTTCATTTTTTCTAATACATAAATAAAAGCAAAAGTTGTATCTGCAATATTATGTAAAGAACCTAAGCTAACGTGAACTAAAATTATTTTTTGTGTGCTTATTAACTGAGACCAATAAATACTACAACAAATTGTGTTTTTTATTGTTAACAAACATTAACTAATGGGTCCTTGTTATAAAGTGTTACGCTAAAAAACTAAAGGTTGTTGTCAAAGTAATATCTGAAAAGTCTTAAGAAAAATTTTTTATATTTCTACTGGGATACTTTCACATCATCCATCATTATCCAACATCATCCACCAAGGCAACACAGCGTACAAATCATTTTCAAAGCTGCAAATAAAAAAATGCAGTATGTTCTACTTCCACTTTTCAAGTTTAATTCATTAAGTCTTCTTACGTTTGTGAATTGTTTGTGAAATTTACTTTGTCTTTCATCAATAAAAAAAATGGGGGAGAGTGAAAAACTTGTTCACATGTGGACAAACCATTATTTTATCAGTCACTGCAAACTTATTTGTGTTTCAGTGCAACACAGAAACACATGAAATAAAATATTGTAAGTGCTCATAAAGCAAAACTGTGATTAAAAGTAGCTAGAGTATGAACTTTTTATTAATGTGTTATCATATAAAAAATATGAAAAGCAGCCTATGTAAATATGTCAATATGTAAATCCTGCACATAAATCAAACGTTCAGGTTGTTTAGATGTTGTTCAGTTCAACACAGTGCATGTGTAATGCTATGAAATAACATAAAAACGGAACTAATTAACAGACCACATCATTTCACCTTCTTTAAATGTATCTACAGATTGCTGTGACACAAAGGCATCTGCTCATTTTGACATACACTATTACAAACTAAATAAACACTGCTTTATAGCACAAACAATGCGGTTTGTGTCCAGCTGTCATTATGTTGACTGTAAGAGCTTTCAACTCAGTCCAATGTTAATTTAAACCCTCAGATCTTGATCAGCAGTTCACTGACATCATGGTACATTTTTGTGCCATTTTTTTAACCCAAGGGTAAACATATTTCAGGTTAAATGCAGTTTAACACAACAGCCTCGAAAGGTACAATTTAGCACAATTGATAGCCTCGAATTGAACTATTAATCTAAAATAATTTACAAATCCATGAAAATAATTAACACGAGAAGAAAAGAAAGTTTTAATCCAAACATAATTCGACATCTGAAGTAAATCTTTACATTTGTTTTCGTAGAAATCTTCAATGTTAATCCTAATATGGTTTATTTAAATCACTCGTGATGTAATTGTAATGTTAGCAGCTCTGAAGCACACCTGACGAAATCTTTTAAAAACAGGAGGTCAGAACAGATTAGTTCGAGAGAACAGACTGAATTTATACATGGATGCGAGTTCCTTACCTGCTAAAAAAACCCGATGTGACAGTGAAATCCCATTCAGCCTCTTAAAATTCAGCACATTTTGGACGGTCTCTGCACTCCAACTCCCGCTGAGAGAGAATATTAATGAGGTGGTAACAATGAATAAGGCTCCACGTTCCCTCAGTGCAGGAACTTACTATTGGAGAGAGAGGGGGCATGTTGCACTCGCGCCCGACAGAGGGCACTCAAACAGCGTCAATCAAAAAGCTTTCGAATAAAGAAGCAACCTTTAGTGTATTATAATTAATTGAAGTTAATATTTGGCTATATAATAAAACCTAATGTCTGTAAATGCGCTATATTCTGTCAGTCGTTCAGTAAATAAACGCCTTTCATTGGTCCATCAACAGCACGATCATCGAAGAACGTCATCACGTCATTTGAAAAAGAAAATTGTCGTTTAAAAAAAAAGAGAAGGAAAACGTGCTTCTACCTTTTATATCCATAACTGATACAAAACATGAGTGAGGAGAGGACACAGTCAATAATGAGACATGATAAAACAACAAGAAAATACGAGGAATTATATACACTGAAATGTAACTTTCTTTTATTTTTATTAATAAAAAAAAGGATTAAAATTAAATTAAGAAAATAAATAAACACACATAAAATAAAACAAACAAATTATAGATTTTTTTATTATATTAATAATAATAATAATAATAATAATAATAATAATAATAATAATAATA
>CAIGQW010055024.1:9909562-9921896 GCA_903798125.1 Danio choprae
CACCCGGAGGAAACCCACGCCAACACAGGGAGAACATGCAAACTCCACACAGAAAGGCCAACTGACCCAGCCGAGGCTCGAACCAGCGATCAGCGACCTTCTTGCTGTGAGGCGAACGTGCTACCCACTGCGCCACTGTGAGGCCCCCTTTACAGTTTTGAAGAACATGTTTTAATTTGATGTGTTTGAAAATCAGGATTATTCCACCAAACACTGTTTTTACTGTTGTCTAAAAACTAATGTCTAAAACAGCAATTTTTACAACACAATTTTTGTGTTATTTTATGCAAAAAAAGCTTCTTCTTTTTCTTTTTTTTTTTACAACATTTTATATTTTAAATATGAAAGAAATGGCATTAGTTTACAGAATAAAACAAAAATCACATCTTACTCAAAAAACTTGAACATTTATTCATGAATTTTCCTTCGGCTTAGTCTCTATTTTAGAGTTCGCCACAGCGGAATGAACTGCCAACTATTCCGACATATGTTTTACGCAGCGGATGCCCTTCCAGCCGCACCCCAGTACTGGAACCACCCATACACACTCACATTCACACTCATACACTACGGCCAATTAAGTCTATTCAATTCACTTATACCGCATGTCTTTGGACTGTGGAGGAAACCGGAGCACCCAGAGAAACCCCACACGAACACGGGAAAAACGTGAACATTTTCTGTCTATTTTGTGATTACAAGAGAATATATATTTTGTAAAGAAATACTTTGGGAGATGTCTTCGAGAATGGGGGGCTACATTGAAAACCACTGCATTAATCTGGTCTAGTTTAAATACTTAAAAACATAGTTCAATCCAAAATGAAAATGTACTCACCTTAAAGTGGTTCCATGCCTTTATCAGTTTCTTTTTTCTGTTGAACACAAAATAAGATACTTTGAGGAATGTTATAAACCTGTAACCATTGACTTCCATAGTAGTAAAAACAAATACAATGGAATTGAGTGGTTACAGTTTTCCAACAGTTTTCAAAATAAATCTTTTATGTTCAACAGAAAAAAGAAACAAACAGGTTTGAACGAGTGAAGAGAGAGTAAACGATGACCGAATTTTCAGTTTTAGGGGAACGGTCCCTTTAAATGACTCTTGACAGCATGAATGTGTTTCCAGATTACCAGAGGCAGAAGGAGAGGACCGTCCACTAGGTGTCAGAGCAGACCTTCAGGAGCGCAGCAGTGCTGTGACGCAGTGATGAGGCATTGGTGTGTCAGTGAGAAAGGCTCGACTCCTCTGCATCATCTTCCTCCCACAAACTCTTTTCTCTGACTAAAAGACTGCTCAAAGAAATCATCTTCAAACACTCCAGCACAGGCCTTGATGATTCACCTCTAGCGCTGGCTTTTCCAGATCTGCCTCCTGTTTTTGTGTGCTTTCATCTGGAAAAACAAGCATATTCCTTGGGACATGAAAAGAAACACATGGCAGAAGTCTTATTTATTGAAAGAACTATATAGACGTGTAGGGCGAAGGGAAATTCCTGAGTAAACTATGATTAATACCTCTTAGAAGCGTTTGTTAAATGACTGATGTTATAATGACTAATATATCTTATATTCTTTAAAAACCTTTTCCTTTTTTAATTACATTTCAGTCGTGCATAAGCATTTTGATGTCCTGCTGAAAAACGCATTGCTACTGACTAATTAAATGTCATTAAATTGTGCACATACATGGTGTAGTTTATGTCCAAATGCCATTTATCCAGATTTTTAGTTTTTTTAGTAAACATGTAGGATCCTATGATGTTCTGTGATGGGTAAAACATGGATTGAATCGCAGGGTGTAGTCATAAAACGTCAGCTGCCTGTATAACGTGAAATGTCAGAAATGTTGGATGAATAAAACATGTAGTGATGTAAAACTTATTTTATTGCAATATGGACTAGTGTCTGTGAATATTAAACCTCACAAGGCTATTTAAAGTCTGTGTGTTTTGTGTCTTTACGAATTGGTTCTGTTTAAAACACAAACTCAAGCACATGTGACACTCAGTGTGTTTTCAGGATCTGCAGTTTCACTATGAGAATGTGAACACAAAGTTCACATCCAGAACTGCTTTAACATTCACTTAAGAGTATTATGCAAGGAAAAGCTTTTACACATATGTACACACAGAAATTCAAAAATCCTCGCAGCAAGCCGGCAAAATAAAAGTTCTGTGAACAGAAACACTGCTATTGTCCAGTAGAATATACTTCTGGAAATAATAATAGATAAACACTTATAATACCTTTTAAATAAATAACTTTTGATAACATCAACTGTTACTGAATAACTGAGAATTAGTTTTTTCTGATTTCAATTAAAAGGACAAAGTTTTGTTACACAAATGTAAACATTTAAGTATTTATAGAGAACCCAGCATAAATAAGTACACCCCATATTGATGAATAAATGATTTTTTTTTTTTTATCAATTTCTCAGTGAATATAGGTAATATATACTGCTCAGAAATATATATAAGACACTTGGAGCTACACTGTGTTGTTTAAGTGTTCCCTTGATTTTTTATGAGCAGTATATTTTGGTGCATTTGAACAAAACTGATTTATTAAGCAGACATATTTATTAGAATAATATTTTAGTCCCAGAACATCTTTAGAAATATTAAGATGATGCTTTTAAATTCATGCTAAATATTGACAAAAAAAGTTACAAACTACAAAATATTTACGTTTTACATTTTTTGGGGTCTTTCTTGATTTTTGCTCTTTTTTTATACTTAATTTAATATTTTTAATTTACTAATTTTTGAACTGTTAGTTAGATTAGCTCCAGATTTGGCTTCAGTACTGACCAATCTAATGTATATGCACAAATATAATATTGTAAAGCTTCCTATAGAAAACGTTAATTTATTTAAAAAGTTAATTTTGGCAAAAAAAGGAAATGGAATTAATTTCTACATATGGAAAAAGGTGTGTGGGAGGGTGTAAGAAGTCCTGTAGAAATGGTAACTAATGTTAGTGTTACTAAAGTTAATATAGTATTCCAATTACAGATACATGAACAATGCAGCTAAAAATTCTACTATTAAAACTCTACTGATTACTGATCTACGTCATTACACAAAACTAGTTTGTTTTTTAACTGTGTTACTGGAACAGAATGGTGTACGTGCAGATACTATAATGGGTCCACAATGATTATGTAAACTAATATTGTGCAGTGCCATCATTAAGTGAAGTTTCACAAACTAATTTCGAGAGGAGCACGTGATATGATCGACTACAGCTGATCCTTATCACTAATCATTAGCTAGCCTATCAGATCATTCCAAATCTACTATAAATATCCTGCCTAAAATCTCATTCCCTATCCGCGTTTTCGGAAACCCCCCCCCCCCACACCCTCTATCCTTCCCTTCTCCCTCTTCCTCATTTCTATGATTGGGCGACACGGTGGCTCAGCGGTCAGCGCTGGGGTCTCGCAGCTCGAAGGCCAAGGTTCAATCGAACCAGTCGGCACTCTCTGCGCGGAGTTTGCATGTTCTCCCCGTGTTCGCGTGGGTTTTCCCCGGGTACTCCGGTTTCCTCCCACAGTCAAAAACCATGTACCGTAATAACAGTCACAAGCACTTAAAACATACATACTGAATCAATTCTGTTTATACACACTGGGGGGCTCTCGAGAAACACCTGATCTCGTATCCCTACTAATGCTCTTTGACCAGGCGGGAACCTTGGGCTCATTTATCTCCGAGCTCAGGGTTCTCTCCCGGGACAGCATGCCAAACCTGCTATTATAGTTGAGCATTATCTAAGTGTGAACTCTTGAAACATACCAAAATCAATAAACATTCTTATTAGGAATGATAAATGAAACAAAAAGCCTTCAAAAGGACAATATAATTTATTTAAAATAGTAAACGTATAAAACCCTATTACCCTTCAGTGAGTTAGGACTTCATACATATGAAATTCAAGTTTTCAAACTCAAATCTACACATCCATCCTTCCTCAGAAAGAAAACATCTGTAATAAATACAGGCAACTTTGCAAGCTAACTGTCCTGACAAATGTCTTTGCATTGATGCACTGGTGTCATATTAAAGGGGTAGTTCACCCGTTTGACCTCACTATTTACTCACGTGGTTACAAACCGCTATGGGTTTCTTTATGCTGTTGAACACAAAAAAGATATTTTGCAGAATGTTCAAAATTGCAATGAGTCAATGGTTACAGGATTCCATCTTTCAAAATAAAATGTCTTTTGTGATCAACAGAAGAAAGTCAAGGTTTAACACAAGTAAAGAGTGAGTAAATTACAGAAATGTTAGTTTTGGATGAACTATACCTTTAACATTGTTAACGGTGTCATTTTCTTTCAAATACAAGACATAAGATATAACTGTAAAGCACAGGACAGCTCCATCATTCAGTTTCTTCACTATCCCTCTGCCTGTTACAGGCAAATGAACAAATACCACTTCAAGTAATAAATCCTGAGGTAATACTACTTCATGTTTTGGTCTGCTTTGCTCTAATTACAAGGCCAAGAAACACAGGTTCTCTCATTGTTGCTTGGTGTCACTTATTATCACACACACACACACACACAGAGATAAATAGGCAAACATAAAAGAATGGCATTGCAAGAAAGCCTCTCCCAAAACACGGAGACTTAAAAGAAATATTAAACATGTTTGACTACTTACAAGCTATTCAACTGCCAATAACAGCACTTAGGTGCGGCTTCATCAAAACCATTTAACAATAAATTACAAAGCAAAAAGGTCATTTACGGAAATGAACCACCTTCAAAATGGTATTAAATTAAATTAGGAAGCAGAACTGCATAGTGTTTCCTCTTTTTCGAGCACCATTGATGGCGTAAGAAACTCAGGCGTGGATAATTAAATGTGCTGTGATTGTAAACATCTACTCTGTGAGTAGGAGGGAGGAATATAAGTGTGGTGTGAGGTAGCTGGACCAGATCTACAAACCGTCCGCTCTCTTTTTTTTTTATTATTTCTTCTTCTCAATTTGAAGTCATTTTTAGCTGCTGTCCTCGTTTTCCTGAGCGTCTCTTTTCGAGCTCTCGTCCACGTTCTCGAGCGAGTCTCCGTGCTGGATAGACAGCTCTGCGGGGTCCATCATGGCCAGCTCGCTCTGGATGGGGTACAGCCACGGCTTGTGATCCGGAGAATTTGCTGCTTTCCAGGCAGGGTAGTTTTGACCGGCTTTATGAGCGCTTCTCAATACCTGAGGAATGACAGGAGAGAATGAAGGAGTGGCACTGGTATCGTCGGAAGTGACACTGAACTTTGGTCGTTTTCTTCAGTCTTGTGTAACCCAAACAATGTAACAGAATCCAGTTTTACCTCATTTTCTAGCTGTGCAGTGACTCAAATTGCAGCAAGTTTTTTTTGCCTAAGTGTTTCTATTAATAAACAGCGTTTCTGGATTCTGACTGGGTCTTCAAAAGTTTTTTGGCAGCATTAAAACAATATCTGTTAATCCGTATTTTGTGATTCACTTGTGTTTTTGGTTTATTTACCGTTTTGAATTGCATTATGGGACCTTGATCTCTGCTCTGTCAACTTTTGATGTTGAAAATTCCACTCTACAGTTTAACAAAGTGCTTTTTATTGACATTTAAGTAGTTTGAAATAATATAATGTATAAGAAATAACAAAGATACTACAAGGTTTTTGTCCCGTAATATACAAAACCAACCCAGATAATATATCACTTTTAACTATTAAAAATGTTAATAAAAGTCACTTTTTCGAACTGTTCAATTGTAAAAGTTGTTGAAAGTAAGATCAAGGTCCCACAATGCAATTCAAAAGCATAAATAAATGGGCAAAAAATCAAAGCATGAATCACAAACTACGGAAAACTTCTAATTTACATGTCTTTTTTACTGTGTATCACGGTGTGCAATACTGCCCGTAAAGTCTGAATTTAACCTGACTGATCTGCGGTTTTGTTTAATCTAGACAAACAAGTTGAGGAGTAATCATAAAACAATAAAAATCATCAGTATCCTTTAAAAAGTAACACGGTGGTACCATATACAGAAAAAGACATCCCGATTTGGCATCCACATCAAATT
Organism: Danio choprae; assembly: GCA_903798125.1. NCBI lineage: Eukaryota > Metazoa > Chordata > Actinopteri > Cypriniformes > Danionidae > Danio > Danio choprae. The sequence goes on from CAIGQW010055024.1 coordinate 9,915,645, forward strand.
AAATTGACAAAAGAATACTTACACACCTATTAATATAAAATATAAGTTAAATGTCAACTTTAATGTCTCAAATAACATCTACATAAATGGAATAATAACACAAGTCGCAATTTGTGAAGTGTAATATGTAATGCTTCAAACTTTGACTTTACCAGTACACATTTAAATAAATATATAACATATCAAGTTGAAAATTTGATTCATGTAGCCTATAAGAGATGTCTTTTAAAAGAGGCTTAAGACAACAGGTTCTGATCAATGTTCAGCGGAAAAACAAACACCTCATTGTTATAATGGCGTACATCACGGCAAGTGTGATGTATAAACGACGTTATCAGTGTGCACTTTGGACAGAGATGTTGTTAACACTGCAAACAGTCATACCATGAGCAGGAATATTCGAAAACGGCAGAAAAGGAACATTTACACCCTACACCCATTTCCAAAGTCCAAAATGCAGCTGCTTCTGGTGTCAGTCATAATAATAGTCTTGATTATGATGATTACAAATGATTATTAAAGATCAGATGCGCATTTAATATGAGCCCAAGCGACTTGCTCTTCTGTAAATAAAAGAAATGGCTGTAGTCATGCTGCCTACAAGCAGAACAAGATAAACTAGTTTCACATTGGCACAGCTAGTGCTGCGTGAGCGTCTTTAGTACAAGATCTTCCAGCAGCTTTACCATGGCAACAACTGTGATTTCACAATCCTTAAACACACGCATCCTCACAGAGAACAGCCACTGAATCATCACACAACACACAAACATGTCTACTTACTTTTGGAGCCAGGACCTGAGATGCTTTGTTGACAACCCACTTTGGAAGAGACCCTAAAACGAAGAAAAAAATCTTCAGAAAACAATGCAAATGTCCGATGTAAATGAATGAAGCGCTGCATAGGCTCATACCTCTGGGATCAGCTTGTGAGAGGTATGTGAAAGTGCAGCTTTTGGGCCCCGTTGGTTTGATCAGGTAACCGGTCATTAGGGAAACGGCCCTCACAAGATCCTTTCGTGGAGGATATTTCTGAAATAAAATCAAAAAGATGTGCTTATTAAAGATGCATCTCATTTGAATCAAATCGACAGGATCTTTGTCCAATACAAATAAGCAACTATCAATAAATCTGTCAATATCCATGTCACTTGCTTGCTTATTGAAACTTTTGTCAGTAAATTAGACAAATGTTTTTATCGTGGTAAAAATTAGCAAGTTCCAAAACTCATACATTGGTTTACTACCTAGATTACTGATGCATCATACATACATACATACATATATGTATAATTTAACAGGTCACTATTAGTATTACTGCTGTATCATTATTATTATTAATATAATTTACATTATTATCATCTGACGAATTTCATTTAATTTAGGAAAAAAGGATTTGAGAATGAGAATGATTGATTTATTATGCAAGCATCTTTCCAGCTATAGCTGATATTCAAAGAATATTAAATGGGTCAAACATCTGCCAATAACATTGACAACCAATACATTGGTGCATCTTGAAATTATAAATTCTATAAATTAACTAATTATTTAAAAAAATTAAAAAGTCAGTGTTAAAATATAGATTTTGTATGGGTTGTTGAAACCTGTTTGAAAGTCATTATTAAGACCAAAACATATTTATGGCTGCACATAATGAGAAAAGGTGTAAGCAAATAAAAGACATACCGGATGTTTCACTGAGAAGTTTAAGATCACATACTCATTTTCAGACACCTGCCATGAGCGCAGGGTCACCACATCTCTGTTTTTCAATGGTTTCGGACAAATCCCTGTGAACCAAGGAGAAAAAAATAAACTATTTTTACAACCTGTATGTCTATATATAGCCTTTAATGGCTGGGAAAGAAAAAAGAGGAATAAAGCTATCTTGGTGTTGACTATAAATACACACAAAAACATGGTCCCAGGAGACTTATCTTCAGCCATTACTGCAGTCACATTGTTAGGAGAACAACAGCTGAGATCAGCATAAGGACTATTCGAATAACCATCATGAAGCATAATGGAATAACTCTCAAGGAGGTTTTAAACTGATACAGATACAAAAATGATCACATCACTCACATGAATAGTAGCCCACATCAGCATTGGGAGCCAGACGGGCGATGTCAAAACTCTCCAGCATGGTCGGGTCCCATGTTTTCCGGTACTGGCCGTCATGAAGAATATCATACATGGTGGCAGCAGATACATCCTTTATGTTTATTTGACACTGTATTGGAAACGAAGGCATTTGCATGTATGTTGTTATGGCAGCAGTAGCTACACATGACATGTAAATAAACTGAAATTTAATATATGTAATGGAGAAAATATATTGAGTAAAATCTACTCTATTGTTTACTACGGTCTAAATCATTAAGAAGATCATGATGCATGTCATTTCTCCTACTTCTCCTACTCCTAGTTTATTATTTTGTTCATGAATGACAATTGAGTTGTGTAGAGGCTGAAAACATTTATTAAGGTACTCTTTAACAATATCACACACACACATATCAAAAACAGTTTGGTTAAATGTAGGCAAACATCTTACCCTGATTTTGTGCACTTTGCAGTAGTTTCCTTTGTTTTTAATAGAAGCAGAAAAAGGTGCCTGCTCGACCCAAACCACTATGTCATTTTTATCATACTTATTGTCCCAATTCTCCGTGGACAAGCATTGTCTCTTGAACTCAGCGAACATGGATTCATCTGGAATGATTCCTGAACCGCGAGACATTCTGAAAAGACAAGTTCACCAATGTAAATCACCGCGAAGAAATACAAGATTCGTCTGAGGGATGTCGCTTGCGTCAAGGCTCTCTGTATCTCTGTTCTGCTCGTTCAGTATGGGGTGCACTTATTGTAGTCGCAGTCAGATTAACATTTCAAGCTCGACAAGATTTTTTCGCAAATTCCTTACCTGGCGTCGACGTAAGCGCGTGGAAAAATCTCGTCACCACTTCCGGGAGTAGAACAGGTGTATTAGTGTTACAACACTACCAGAGCTCAGTCAGCAGTACGGAACGACAGTGATTGCGCATAATGACATAACGTTGATTTATACTCAAGAAAAACTGCAGGCAAACTGGCACAAACCAGAAGTGTCGAAACGCCCATATTGATGGATCATTCGGGTGTGGGTTCAGTGGTCTCACTGATTCGATTTGCATGATTAATTCATAACTGAGTTCCGAAGACGAGCTGTGAACACCGCCCTGAGTTTACCGACCGAAACCCTTCAAAATAAGCACTGAGAGGAAACTCATTGTGTTGGACAGACTGTATGGTACCAATGGCAACGAGACTAAATGGACGGAGCACTTTGAGTTTAAAAACTGAGAATTACTTTGTAAGATAAGATGTATTAGGCCATCTGAGGAAAAACAATAATGTCTGTCATTGATATTTAATAATACTACACACAGAGAGACACCCACCAATGTCTTTTGTGTACTTAGTGTAACAACAGTTTATATACCAGAAATCACACACACGTACACAATTCAAGATCAATTCCTTATCCTAAGAACTTAGGAAGACTTTATTAAATGACCCTGATTTTCAAATCTCACAAAAAAATATTATTTTGACCCTTTATTTTGTGAGAACAATTGCTCAGTGAGAACATTTTGCTCAAATTCATACCTAATAATCCATTAAATGGAGAAACTGGGAATGTTCAAGTAGTCCCTTCATTTCCTATTTATACATAGTACACTTTTACCAACAATCTAGTATGTTGAAAAAAGAAAAGAGTAATATAAAGATACAATTAAACATTTACCAGAACACAGACCATCTTTATAACAGGTTTTGATGAAAAGTGAATCAGAAATTTGTTCAATAGCATATTTATTTAGTAAAATAGTATATTTTAGTCAGTGGCAAGCTTTTATACTATTATTAGTATGTAATACTATAATGTGTGTCTGTCTCCCAATGCAAAATTGAGTGAATAATTTTAAACACTGTATTCCATGAAATTTACTGCCTATGATTGTGTAATGAGGGCCTCACGGTGGCACAGTGGGTAGCACGATCGCCTCACAGCAAGAAGGTCGCTGGTTCGAGCCTCGGCTGGGTCAGTTGGTGTTTCTATGTGGAGTTTGCATGTTCTCCCGTATTGGCGTGGGTTTCCTCCGGGTGCTCCGGTTTCCCCCACAAGTCCAAAGACATGCGCTATAGGTGAATTGGGTAAGCTAAATTGTCCATAGTGTATGTGTGTGAATGAGTGTGTGTGGATGTTTCCCAGTGATGGGTTGCAGCTGGAAGGGCATCCGCTGAGAAAAACATAAGCTGGATAAGTTGGCGGTTCATTCCGCTGTGGCGACCCCAGATTAATGGAGGGACTAAGCCAAAATGAATGAATGATTGTGTAATGTAATTATATAATAATAAATTTTGTGTGTTAATATTATCCAACATCATATTTATAGCTCAATACTATACACACAGGAACCAAGACAAAGAGCAAAATTTGGTGAAATATCTTTTATTCATGTGATACATTTTGGTGTCTCTTTAACCTTCCATTTTTTACAGCATATAATAATAATAGTACTTTGTTCACACAAACTTTGCTAAACACTAGTAGACAGCGTATTTCAAACAGACCAACACACTTCAGAAGAGCACACAGCTGAGTATTCAGTCAGTGACGAGTGACAGAGCTGTTCAGGAGGGTTTTCACTCTTAAGTCAATTCTTACATAATCAAACCATATTAAATGTTAACGTTTAAAACACACCTGATGCCCTTTTTTTTAGGTTTTGTCGTCGAATGAGAGGAAAAGTGACAGTGCTGAGGGGTTTCCGCCAGCAAATAAAAGCCCACTCAAGCTATACTGTTGAAACCCAGCGTTACAGATGGGAATTGTGGCAAGAAGAGAGTGACATGACCAGGTTTTTGCGAAACAGTAGCCAGGCAGCAATGCAAATTACACATCAACCTTTGAGTCCCGCACATTGCTAACTGCCATTCCTGTCAAGCATACAACACACTTTCACTAACTAGTGAGATAATAAATAAACACATGAAACCAACAGTCTTGCCACAAGCAATACCAAGACATGTCTGTACACTAAGCGATAGCCGTGTCGAAGGAAGAAATCTAAATATCCCGTTTAAAAAACAACAAACAAAAAAAACTCGTTAGCTCTATGCAATGTTAACAGGCTGGAGCAAACCACAGCGCTGCGGCCTGATCTGGTGCACTATGACAACAAAACAAGCAAGGCAATTTTGTGTTAAACCGTCTCTAAACTGCATGCTGTTCCTACACTCGCACAGCAAAAACAAGGCAGAAAAAGATGAGTGGAATTAGTGTGAATTGCTGATGCTTTCCATATCCAAGCTCAGAACGACATGTTACCATAGTTTTGTTAGTACATACAGGTTTTTTTTTTTTACCATTAAAGTTGTGGATAAGTCATTAAATATCTTAGGCTTTGAGTTTTAATGAAATTAAATATGTTTACAAAGCAATTTTCCCTTTTTTAAGAATGTTACATCCTAATTTCCCCCACCGCAACTCAATACATTCGACCTCCATGCAACCCTCCGAATATAAAATCAGCTTGTTCTTGAATGAGACTTCTCGTAATCAAAACCGCTCAATTTTTGGCCAAACGTGAATCTTTCTTGAAACAAAAAGACCTTTAAATGATAGCTGGTCCCTAATACCATATTGAAGACAAAAACATCCAATTATACAGAATATTGATGATATGATCTGATTAAATAACTTCTGCCAACAAAATAGCATGTTAAAAAAGAAATTAGTAACAGAAGTTCATAGGCTCTCAACACAATAATCTCAACTTCTTCCTTCAGTGAAATTTTAAAAAGGCCTTTAAAAAAAACCAAATGAGGACATCAGCCCCAGCTCTGAAACACTTCACAACGACTATGACGGCACTGATGTGTGAAAACTCAAGAGCATATGAGCTTATGTCAGTCTGCAATCCCATATAATGCCATGCAGCCAGAACAGATGAGAATCTGAATGGTTTTAGCATTTAATCTATGCTTCGATTTACTTTTTTCCCCCATTAACATACATATTTTGGAATCCGTTTTAATACAGAGTAATAGCACATCCACACGGTTACTCTGAGAAGTCACTGAGTCGAAGAGAAAGAAAGGGTTCTTGGCTCGTGACACGGGGCCGTGAGAGGAGCAAGTGACCACTGAGAGGCAAGCTGTGTGTGTGTGTGTGTGTGTGTGTGTGTGTGTGTGTGTGTG
>CAIGQW010055024.1:9921906-9947723 GCA_903798125.1 Danio choprae
TGTGTGTGTGTGTGTGTGTGTGTGTGTGTGTGTGTGTGTGTGAGGGGGTCGAGTGAGGAGGGGGGGCGCAGGGCCTGCTGGGGGACGAGGGTGGTTTACTAGCACGAGCAGCTGCTTTCGGTAACGGGCAACTCCGGAGGCTTCTCCAGTTTGATGTCAATCACTGAGGGTTTTGATTAAGGATCTATAAGTGGGAAAGAACTGGGTGATAATAGTGAATAATGGGTAATAGTTCAGTAAAATAAACAGTAACTGGGTGAATAATAGTGTCATTGAATGGATAGTTCACCCTAAAATGAAAATTCTGTCATCACTTATTTCACACTTGTTCAAAACCAGTTTAGTTTTATTGAACACAAAAGACATGCTGAAGAATGCTGGAAACCTGTAACCTCTGACTTACACTGACGGCATTTGTTACTCCTCTGGAAGTCAGTGGTTACAGGTTTCCAGCATATCTTTTGTGTTCAGCAGAACAAAAAAAATGCAAACTGGTTTGGAACGAGTGAAGGCTGAGTTAATAATGACAGAATTTTCATCTTGTGGTGAATTATCCTCCTAAGTTCAAAATAAACATTAGTTTTTATGCATAATCTAGGGCATAGAGTAAACAAAGATTTTTTTTGTCATCAACAGCACATGGATAGCCTGATGTATTGATATGAAAGGCCAATAGAGCCAAAATAAATAGCCCGTTAACATTAACAGCTGACCATCTTAAGGTGGTTAGCATAAGTATTGACAGTATTAGCATTATGTCATATGCAAATAGTCTCAAAATTTGCTGTATTTGGCTGTTTTTTGACAGTCAAACTGTGAGTGTTGACGATCACAATTTATGTATAGAAAAATCAGGCTATTCACATAATACGATGATCGCTGACACACTGTGCAAGTACGCAAGTGTAATTTAATATATTTAAACACTTTTTGGCCCAAATTGCTTTCCATATCCATCCATATTTGATTTTCGTATATTGAAGGTGTATCAGGGCCTAGTCAAAGGTCAAAACATAAAATTTGATAATCAATGTAAATTTAATGAACAAGGGTAAAGACATTTTTACACACACACATAACTTTTGGAGTTTAAAGCGAATACACATATGTGACTCTGGACCACTAAACCAGTCATGCTTGTCAATTTTGTCAAAATAAATACAAATAAAAAGCTCTTGAATGATGTTTGGCTTGTTATGATAGAATAATATATTTTAACTATTTGAAAATCTGAAATCTGAGGGTGCAAAAAAACTAAATATAGAGGAAAAACCACCTGTAAAGTCTTTAAAAAGCAATGCACATGACTAACCAAAATAAAGTTGTGATATATTTACAGAAGGCCTCACAGTGGTGCAGTGGGTAGCACAATCGCCTCACAGCAAGAAGGCCGCTGGTTCGAGCCTCGGCTGGGTCAGTTGGCATTTCTGTGTGGAGTTTGCATGTTCTCCGTGTTGGCGTGGGTTTCCTACGGGTGCTCCGGTTTCCCCCACAAGTCCAAAGACATGCGGTACAGGTGAATTGGGTAAGCTAAATTGTCCCTAGTGTATGTGTGTGAATGAGTGTGTGTGGATGTTTCCCAGCAATGGGTTGCAGCTGGAAGGGCATCCGCTGCGTAAAACATATGCTGGATAAGTTGGCGGTTCATTCCGCTGTGGCGACCCCAGAATAATAAAGGGACTAAGCCGAAATGAAAATGAATGAATGAATATATTTACAGAAGGAAATTGACTAAATGTCTTCATAGAGCATGATTTTGACTTAATAATCTAATGATTTTGGCATAAAAGAAAAAACTATAATTCTGACCCATACAATGTATTTTTGGCTATTAAAACTTTGTGTGGTTTTGTGGTCCAGGGCCACATATGTGTTATCAGTAGAATTTAAAAGGTGTACGCTCAACTGGGTACATATGCCAAAAATATATATATTTCTGTAAGACAAATGCTATTTTTAATATCTGTTACCAAAACTGGCAGACAAACAGAAATGCTTTTGATCTTGTGTTGTCAGGCAGTTTTGAACAAACTGATTCTGACATTTTAATAGAAGTGATGTCATAATTGTCAGAAGCACTTTATGCTGCATGAGAAGGATACTGTCCTCTTTGCTCTTCTCTGGTGTACTATCCATTCCAGGCAAAGCAGCAGCAACACGACGAAACAGCTAGAAAAAAAAAAAGAAAAGTTCATTAGCTTAAAAAAAACATTATGCTTAAGCAGAATGTGCTTAAATTTATACAAAAATCTGTCCTAGTAGAAGGGGAGACATGGTGTAGTTATCCCACATTTTACTTCAGTCTGTATTTCTCAGGTTAGATGTTTAAGGTTGATTAATTTGTAGACACATTCTTTGAAGTCTAGGTTGCAAGTATTTCCACTGAAACTGCCTAGAGACAATATGACAATATTGTGTGACATGTTGTCATACAATATGGGCTAAAGTTCTCACAACGGAAGTGCCTTAAAACAAGTTCAGGTGTATTCAAACTGTAAAAATATTCCAGAAATCAAGACATGATCAGCTAGAATTTGGCCAGCAATAACTGTAATGAATAAATTGTATAAAGAAATATGTAAAGTAACATTATATGTACATATAAACATAATTCATAAATAAATGAAAGGCATAGATTAAATTCCTTTTGAAAATAGTTGTGCTGCTTATTAATTTAGTAGAAATCGTGATTCTTTCCATTTATTTGAAGCTAAAATATCTTTGACACTATAAATGAGAGAGTTCTCTCTTAAAAAAATATTTTCTTAACACATCTGCATTGAAAATGTCGCTCATATGCCAACTTTTTTTATTTTTATGCATAACTATCCAGTCTCCCCTTCTTAAAAACAAATTATAACTGTGGGCATTGGTGTAAAACAGTGCATTTCTGATGACAATGACAAAATAGGTGCTTCATAACCTACGCAATCAGATGCTAAAAGAGCAATACATTCCGCTAATCAAAAGCCAATTGAAACATCTACATCCAGCCTGTGAGTTGCAAGTGGTCTTACAATACGGCACATAAAGCAGAATAATCTACGACCGACATGCAAAGGACATGTGTGGTATTACATGGGAAGCACTTTCAAAGCGAAAGAAACAAAACAAAAAAGACAGAAGAGCAGCCCAACAGCACAGGACCCCTGTGAACGTGAGGCTAATGACGGGCGAGGCAGAGAAAGATAGAAACCAAAGACAGCAGAAGAAAATAGACGTGGTGAAGGGAAGGTAGAGCTGGGCCATCCTCGGATCTCAGTGATTCTACCTGTTTGACATTGTAGCCAGTCTTTGCGCTGGTTTCAATGAACATGACATTCAGTTCCTTAGCCCTCTGCTCGCCCTCCTCCGTGGTAATCTGTCTGCTCGGCCAGAGAAAGGAGCGGGGAAAGGAAAGAAATACAGACAAGACAAGAGGAACTCATCAAGAAGAAGAAAAAAAGAGACAGACTGAGCGAAGTTCACATTAGTAAAAGGAGAAAAAGAGAAATTAGTGTTTTGATAGGACCCCAAAGAGTTGAGAAACGGCTGACATTTGTAACTCATAGAGATCACTGCACTGCGGTTCAACAAAAGGCCGTTCACAGGAAACACATTTGTTGCTTGAGGACAAAACATGAACACGGTGTCAGGGGAGGCGTTGATAATGTCATCGGTACTTTGGTCATTTTAAGATCCCTTGATAATTTTCAGTTGAAAAAGGTCACCCATGAATATAAATATTCTGCCATGATTTACTCAGTCATGTCCTTTCTACACAAAAGTTAAAAAGTATTATGTAAAAGTAACCTGGTATACTTTGTACATTTAGTGTAAGTAGATTTATCAAGTATCTGTACTACCAGAGTATTTGTACAGTGAGAAACTTTTACTTCAGTACATTACATTTCATGTGCCTACTGGTTATTTTGAACTGAAGAAGTCACCATCCAAAGTTATCAGTTAATGATAAGTTTGGTTATAATTTTTTTTGTTACAAAATAAATGTCCATTTATAAATCAGTCATCATTACTTTTACTTAAGTACATAACAAGCTTGCATTTCCCAGAGATGGGTTGCAGCTGGAAGGGCATCCGCTGCGTAAAACATATGCTGGATAAGTTGGCGGTTCATTCCGCTGTGGCGACCCCAGATTAATAAAGGGACTAAGCTGAAAAGAAAATGAATGAATGAATAACAAGCTTGCACTTTTCTACCACACATTTAAAGGAGTACTTAGTAATTTTCCTTTATTGCTCCAGTAACAGTAGTATGTATACTTCTTCCACAAATGATTTATATATAACTACGCCCAGAACAAGATAGAATCTGTGGGATTTGTATATTTTCTGCACTGATTTGACCCCCAAAAAACTGCAGTATGGGCCCAGAATGAATTTAGATAAGGTGAAGTGTTTAAAAGTGGGTAAGACTTATCAATAGCTTTAAGCATAATCAACAGGGCAAATATGTAATAAAAAAGGCTAAAAAGAGATTCGAAATGTAATTCAGTGACTGTTTCCTGCTGCCGCAGATTTCAGCAGAATCTGTACGTCTGATATGTTACATTCCGTGTTCTGTTGTGTTATCATTGGGCAAATAACAACCAGCAGGGCAGGTATGTGATCAAAGAACAAAAAAAGTGTGTGAAATTTTAAGTTTGAATGTGAATAAGTCATTTTAAAAAGTAATCTGCCATATTTGAGTGAGGAGGAAAACACATTAAAAAGTCTCGATTTTGCAACTGGTTTAAGACAAACTTGTGCCGTTCACCAAATGAAAGCAGTTTGGTTCAAATGTGACTGCTGTGTAATCTGCACTGCTACGTCTTGCCAAAATATGAAACTTTAGGATTACACTTTAAAAAATGCAATATTAGCCTATTTTAAAACATTTATTAAAGGCGATGGATGTTTGCTTGATAGGATTCTGCTATAATGTTGCTGCTGTAATTTTGTTTTGCTTGTTTTAACAATCTAAAGTTGGAGTCTAAATGTATTTTCTGTGGACATTGTACATCACGCCACAGATTCTGTTGTAGAAATGAGAAAGCTTTGGCCTGCACTACAGCTGTATGGTGTCACCCACCTGTTTGACGTTATAGCCAGCTTTGGCGCTGGTCTCTATGTACATCACCCCCAGTTCCCGAGCTTTTTTCTCTGCTGCCTCTACTGACACTTGCCTGCCATAGTCCATAGTGCAGGTGTGGACACAGTGCAAATTAGAATGAATATGAAAAACAAAAGGGAGTAATGGGAAATCAAAAATAAAAATCAACACAAGAGAAACTATGACTGAACAGAAACGCCACTCACTAGGGCACAAATTAATCAACATAACACTTAAAATAATGATAAGGAGAAAACTTAATAAAACACAACTTAAAAGCGGGACGTCTGGGGGACGAACAAAAAAGTTAATCGGTCTTCTCTGATTTGTTTACCTTTTATCAGCCAGGTCTGTTTTGTTGCCAACCAACATGATGATTACATCACTTCCTCTCTCTGTTCTGACATCATCTATCCACTTTGAGGTTTGCTGGAAAGAGTTGAGATCTGAAGAAACAAAGGGTTAACAAAAATTATATGGACTCGCTAAACAGACCGAAATGTCTTGTGATCTACTCAAATCTGATTTCATTGATTGAATAATTGAAAATCGATTTGTACAATAGAAATTTGGCAGCAATCAAATCACACCTGAATCACCTCAAAGCCAAGCATTCTTAGAGGAAAGTATACAGGCAGAACGTTAGTGTAAAGATAAAAAAAAACAGAGGACGGTTAAGTTAAAGAACAGGTCATGTTGATGCTCAAACTGCTCAGCTCACTGTTAAAGGGAAGCTTGTTTAATCTACATTTAATCTGAATTAATAAAAAACAGTTCCCAAGCAACCATACTAAGATGAACTGGCATGACCTAGAAGCAGCTGCTGAATCGTGCTAACTGTGCCCCTAAGGCATTGATCCCTGCTGACCCAATGAGTGAGGCTCGGACTCACTGGTGATGTCATAGACCACCACAGCAATAGTGGAGTCTCTGATGTAGCTGGGAATGAGGCTGCGGAAGCGTTCCTGCCCTGCAGTGTCCCACAGCTGGAGTCGAACCTGAGGAACCAGCAAACCGATGCATGCAAATAAAAGAGTGGAAAGAGAAAGGCAGAACAGAGAAAAGATATAAAGAGAGGATAGGGCAAGGGAGCAGGGTTAGAAGAAAAAGACAACATCAAACAAACAAAACATGAAGGAAAAGGAGAAATGTGCCAACAGAATTGATCAATTTTTTGCTTTGAAGCTCTCTGTACTTATAGAGTTTACAATTAGAACGATTTCATGAAGGCATTTCTCCATTCCTGCGCTCTGAATGACGCGGCTTTCTGCATGATGCTTAGCAAATGGCACTCTGTATGAACAAGTATAGCTGTTTTCAGTTTAAACCCTTTCACTTAATGATCTGAAATATGCGTAAAAGCCCAATTTGCTCTCATAAACACACAAAGATGGGACACAAAATGTTAATATTTACTCATCATTATGTAGTTCCAAAGCTTTGTGATTTTTCTTCTGACGAAAATAGACAGAATAAAGTTTTAACTCTCTTTGTCCATGTAAGGAAGGTTTAACCTTTAAAAGGAGTCCCAAATTTAAAACTGTAATACCCTAAATTTGTGTTCACAACTTGCTCAATCAATCAATCAATTAATTAAACTATTTTATTAGCTCTTTATGAGTTCTGACTTGCTAAAAAATACCATCTTATGTACCTACCAAGCAATTTCGGGTTTAAAAGACATCTAATAAACATCCAAACGCTGACGCCTAGGCTAAAACAAGGCTAAACTTGGACTGTCAATGAAAATCTAATAGATGTCTAACAAGTCTAACAACAGACTTGTCATCAAATAGACAGGAATGAACGACTATCCATCTGAACTGAAGTTTGTATAATCTGTCTATTTGATGACTAGTCTGTTTTTGGACTATTGTTAGATTAGATTTCACTGACAGGCCAAATTTAGCATCGTTTTAGCCAAGACGTCTATTTTTGGATGTCTGTCAGATGTTTTAAACACAAAAATGCTTGCTGGGAATGAACATATCAATGTGACATTGCATTTTGCTCAGCACACAGCATTTTTAGGGATGTTTGGTAAGATTTGTTGCAAAATATACATAATAAAAGCTATTTTTTGTTAGACTTAAAAAATGAAAGAGAGAATGCTAAGCAAACCAAGACTAATTGTTTAATTTTCAGTTTTAGACCTAACCAAAACCAAGTGTAAACACACAATAAAACTAATACAGCAAATTCCAACAACCTATGTGTGACAAAGCAAATGCATATTTATTTCAAACATAAGAAAAGTTTAGAAGAGCCTTGACATGGGTGAGTTAATGAATTGAATATTTTTGAGGTGACTATCCTTCCACATATTTATTTTTCCCATTAAACCAGCATACTTATAAAGTGAGTGCCATTTACTCAAGCGGTACCCAACTTGACCCCACCATGTGGTGAAGCAGGAGCACTAGCTACCTACTTGCTATATCATAGACCACCACTGCGGCTGCGGAGTCTCGGATGTAACTGGGAATGAGGCTACGGAAGCGTTCCTGCCCAGCAGTGTCCCACAGCTGTAGCCGAATCTATGACCGTCCATGCAGCGCAACAGGCATGGGGGACCCATTCAGCACCCAGCCATGGAAGAGAGTGGGGTGAGGTGGACAAAGACACAACCAAACTTAAAAAGAGGTGAAATCAAAATAAACCACAAACTAATGACATAAGTGTGATGATGAGCTACAAGCATGCGCCAGGAATTACGCAAATGATAACCGTGATGAATCTGTGACATGGACAGTGAAATCACCTGACAGACTTGAAATAAATAAATAAATTATGTCTTACAGAGCTAACAGGTGGTATTAGAAAACGCCATGGTGAATGACTCGAGCCAGTGTGTGTCAAAACCATTTAATACACCAGTACTAACTCTCTCTGACTGTCAGTGTTTAGACTAAAGCAGGTTTTATGCAAACAAACTATTAATGGAATAAACAAAAGGCTTGGACACACAGAGACTCATTGGAAATTATTCTAGAAATGTTAATCTTTGTCCTACCGTGCGATCTTCCAGGTACATGGTTTTTGACAGAAAGTCTATACCAATAGTTGCCTATGGAGAGAAACAGTTTGTTAACTTGGTGCACATTGTAAAGCAGGACATTAATGAAATCTTTGTTTAGTTTTTAGAGATTCTGTCTTATGTGGAACCCAAAAGGAGATATTTTGCATACATTTTTGTTCATAGAAATACATTGTCAGTGTTTTAAAAGTATCCCTTTACTAAAAACCTTTTTAAAAAGTGCACTGTTGACTTTACATCTAATTTGCTATTGTGCATCCTCAAACTTTCTGAAAGCTGAAATGTGACCTGTAAGTAAAATTATGTTAATTAATGTTTGTGAATTGGGCAATAAATTAAATAGATTAAAGTTATTTTAAATTTTCTGTTCACCTGCAAATCCTAAATAGAACAAATCACAGATTCAACTTTATTAATAATAATAATAATAATAATAATAATAATAATAATAATAATAATAATACTTTTTTTGAGCACAAAATCAGCATATTTGAATGATTACTGAAGGATCATGTTATTCATTCATTTATTTTCTTTTCGGCTTAGTCCCTTTATTAATCTGGGGTCGCCACAGCGGAATGAACCGCCAACTTATCCAGCATATGTTTTACGCAGCGGATGCCCTTCCAGCTGCAACCCATCTCTGGGAAACATCCACACACACTCATTCACACTCATACACTATGGACAATTTAGCTTACCCAATTCACCTATAGCGCATGTCTTTGGACTTGTGGGGGAAACCGGAGAACGCGGAGAAAACCCACGCAAACACGGGGAGAACATGCAAACTCCACAAAGAAATGCCAACTGACCCAGCCGAGGCTTGAACCAGTGACCTTCTTGCTGTGAGGCGATCGTGCTACTCACTGCGCCACCGTGCAGCCGAATCATGTTATAGTGAAGACTAAATGATTTGCTCTGGTGTCACAGAAGAAAATAATGTGTTATAATATATTTACATAGAAAACAGTTATTTTAAAATCTTACTATTTCACACTGTTGCAGTTCTTGTATTTTTGATGAACAAAAACTTAGTTAAAAGGGACAGAGATTTTTTTTTTTTTATATATATATATATATATCTTGAACAGAAGTGTGTTAATCTAGAAGAATGGCTACAAAATTGACAATCATGGTTTTTATGTGTTTTCCCCCAGAGCTGTTACTGCAACAAATCTTCATTTACACTGAAAGATATTTTCATGTCATAAATATTTCAAGTGACCATATAACCTTGCAGAAAGCTAAACCTCACCGTCATAATGATAAATTATGCATATTCTTACATGACAAATGTTTTCTTTTCAACTGATACTGCTGGAGTGTCAAAACTTTCTACAGATATTGTCTTGTAACTATACAGATTTTGTTTATTGTATGTTATTGTTCATGTAAAATGGCAGTGTGACTCTTCTACAAATTGTCTGCGTTTGCATCCCATTGCAGAAACAAACGTTTGATAATGAATACAATTTTAATAATGAGTGACCTGTTCAATTAGAGATCAACATTATAAAAAAGCCTTCAAGATACAGCTTGAAAGTCAACAATACTATGAGCAGATAGTAACATGATAAGCATCTGTCACATAAGACAGATACAATGCTAATAAATATAAAATGGGCTGTGACAGTTACCTGATAAGTATTATCAAAGCTGTCATACATAAACCTGGTGATAAGTGAAGTTTTGCCCACTGTGGAGGAAAAGACAACACAAAACAAAACATTAGAAACAAGGGCCTCACAGCGATTGCGTCTCAAAATCTTGTGAGTTCCCTTCAAAGACAGCATGGTTTTTGCGTCAAACTTATAAAGTCAAACATGCTGTGGGGAAGGGAAGGGATGAATTGGTCTGCAGGATGAGTCTGAACTCTGTTCGCCGTGTTGGCAACATGGGTGTCGCCGTCCTGCTTTCACAGCAACATAACCATATCCAAGACATGCAGAAACTCTCGTTACGACAGCTTTGATTATATTTTTGACATCAAATCCAGCTATTATGAAACGTAGACGTGGATGTGACGTTGATGATGTGGCAGTTAAACATCCCTGATGTGGTTTATGATCTCATGATCTTGATTGTCACAACCGGCTAGCTAGAAGCATGCTAACCGCTAACAGCTAGCTACCATCTTCACAGAAGAGAGCGCTGTCATTTTATATATAAATTTAATACGTTTATTTACAGCTGTAGAATGTAGAATGTAATTTGCATTATCTTTGTTGGATTGGAATAATGAATGCGATCGTACACAAAATGCCTTTAAACTGGGAGATCGCTATTGTGTAGTCAACACAAACATGCTAATACAAGGACTTAATGTCTCCCCTCGATATCTACAAGCAGGAATACAAAAACGCAGAGGGAAAGATACAAAATGAACACATAAGTTATTAAATAAATCATAAAAGAGTTGGTAAAAGCATCTCGTGTCGGTCGAATACAGATCGGATTCTACAAAGCTGTTCAATACCACATGAAGTCTGCTCGTGACAATAGTTTTCGGTAACATTTTAAGTGCTTGTCCTCATATATATATAATATCTGTCAGATCATTGTTTACGTGTTTATTTGGTAACATCTCTCCTCCTAGAGCATCCTCTCACCTGGCCTGTCCATTTAGCTGTCCACGTCTCATACACACATATCTCAACACTTACCGCTTTGCTCGCCCAAGAAAACCAGCTTAAATTTCCGCAGAGGATTGCCGAACTCTCCTCCACCGGTCGTAGTGGACATATTTATCGAGTATACTAAACAACAGCTTTCTAAACGTTATTATTGTCGTGCGTGGACGAAGGACACACTGTACAGTCCAGTGACGGAGCGCCGATAGCGGATGACTCGAGTGACAGCGCCTCTCAGCGGCCACTGACGGAAACGCAGGACGCGCTGTGGTCGTTTCAGAAGCTGACAATATCGCTAGAAATCTGCTTCCCTATGCTGTTTTGGTTCAAATCATGAAACCATGAGGGGCATAAATGCTGTCTTGGTAGGCAGCTAACTAGGTTTTGAAACACAATGCACATCTACTGTCACGCCTAACCCCTGTGTAGCATTTAAATCCTTCATTTTCTTTAAAAAAAAATCTTATTAGTACTTGCGTGTGAAATAAACTGATGTATTTATATATTTTCTTCTGAACTCTTACATGAAGCGTATTTATAACATATTTTTTGTGCATGATTTTATATATACATAATATGATGCAACAATAGTTGTAAAGTAGTAAACTATACCTAAACAATAATTTATAAAAGGTCATTTGAAGGGTAAATTATGAAAAAGCATATCAGAATTGATTTATTGTCTTTTATTGAAAATGTACACCATGGAATCTTACTACAGATAAATTTTTCACAAATTTCTGGTATTACAAGGATGAGGGTAATTGACATTAATGGGGAAATGTGGAAGGTGACTAGAAAAATGTAGGCCAGTTTTGACACCCAAAATGTTTTACACAGAAAACAGTCACTTGTCAATAATGTCATTAATCATTGAAACATGTCTCAACACTGATACGCAAAATAGGTCCTGAAAAAAATTATATGTACTGCACATATGCATGAACATCTGTACCTCGTAACTGACTTGCTTTAAATGACTGAAAAAAACCTTGACGTGTATCTAAATGCAATATTTGGCAAAATGGGAAATTACATTTAGAAACTTAATGTAACTGCACACTGTACCTGGAATAAATACATGTAATAAAATAATCCAAAGAAGAGTAAATATGTCAAAGCAAAGATTAACTCTCTATATAAAGAAAACAAAAAAGAAAAATATGTTCAGGGCATGCAAAAGAACAGAAGATAAAGAATATAAAAATGGCACTGAATGTGACCTACATGGTATTTCAATAGGTGCTCTATTACTCTCTAAGATAATATCATTAAAATAAGTATAACTATATTGCTGTGACTATTTAAGACTTGAAACATGTCCTGTAAAATGTATAGGGCATTACAAAACATACAATACAAACCTCTCAGCTTTTGCTTCTATTTAACTCATGCTCTCAGATAAAACACAAATGAAGTCATTAAATTACCATTAAATATCTCTGACTTAAGATTTTGCTGCATTAGCAAGCAATAATATTCAGGCCCATATTCTTTGGCTTTGCTCAATATTCACAGCCAGTGTGTCAAAAATGTCAAGTCTTATTAAAGATAATCTTGCTGAACTTAGTTCACTTCCTGAAATGTAGAGTTTGCAAATAAGTTAGTACGCATTCATTCTTCACAGTTAAAACTGTGTTTACATGCAGGTTCATTCACAAACACATGAATTCGTAAAAGCAACTAAACGATTGGTTGATTGAGACTGCAAGGCAATATCACAGATGCAAAAAGCTAAACTTAAACCCTTCTTTACTTCACAGCCTTTCTACCAGAGCTTTGGCTCTGTTGTCGCCAGCAAATGATGCCTGTAGAAATACTAAAGAGGGACTGCTTAGCAAACCCCAATTAGAAAACAGAGCTAATATTTGTTGAAAAATACCATGTTAAGCCCACATAAGGCCATGTTCAACAGGGCACACAGCATGAAATAAAAAAAAAAATTAAATAAAACATTCAAACAAGGCTGACGGAGTGACAAAGACAGGAAGAAGAGCGGATGCTTAGTTCTCGTGGAAGCTGCGATCCTCTCTTCCAACAGGTGGCCAAGACAGAGTTAAAAGAAGCTAGAGAAAGAGGAGACACAAACGCAGATTAGAGAAAGTATCAGGAGGGCATCGAACCAATCAGCGCCAGTGAGAAGACAAGTTCACATCAGTCAGTTGGAAATGGTCACTCCAATTTTTCATTCTCCAGCCAAAAGCATGAAGCGGTGGAAACGTGGGCGGATAGGAACACACAGTCCTTCTGCCCTGCTTCAAATGCATTGAGCATCCTTTCCACAATTTGCTTTTTAACATGCATGAAAATGTTCAACGCAACATTTCATTCAGCTTGCAGTCTTATAAACTGCAGTCAAGTGTAACCGAATCTAAAACTTTTAGATTTAAATTAAATAGCTTAAATGGGACAGTGATTATGAAGGTCTGTTCACACCAAGAATCATTTTTTATATATATATATATATATATATATATAAGCACCCACACAGCACATAATGGTAATCGGTCCTTTTGTTGTCTGCCACTTTAAATGTATGAGCTTAGGATGGATTCTGATTGGCTGTCAATATTTCCAAGGACATTGTTTTTCATTGTTATCATTATAGTTGCAGCACACTTCAAAATGAAGATTGCAAGAGGTTTTGCAACATAATAGTGGTTCCCAACCTGGGGGTCACAGCCCCCACTAGGGGTCAACAAAGATTGATGCATTTTACAAATATTAACATGAAAATGTCCAAATACTTGAAAACTAAATCTTAGTACATAACATTTGTAAGTAAATTATCTTCATTCATTTCTTTAAAATCTGGCCATTGTTAAGGTCATTTAAATATTTATGCAGCTCTTGCACTTGTTAATAATCTAATACTTGTCTGCTAGTTGCTGGGTTTTTTTTAAAAGGTGCAAGGTCATTAAGGACTTAAATGTTAAAATATGGGTCTCCTTGAAATTGTGAACAATCTTGACATTTTAAGTTTCCATGGATGATAATGGATCTTCATGATCCACCGAAGCCAATAAAGAACCTGTCATTTTGAATCTTAGAACGTTTTTTCAATCTCTATCATCATCCTCATTGTACTTGATGTGAACGGGCCTAATTACATTTTTATCCCCCCATATCTCTCAAAAGTTAATATTACTGACAAAACACAATCGCAAAACAAACACAGCAAATAAGCAGTTTTAAAAGGATCGTCCACTCAAAAATGAAAATTGTCACCCTCCACATCCGTTTAAGCTGTGGAATTTGATATTTTAAGCAAAAAAGTAGACGGAAAAATAAAGGGAAGTCCAACATTCTTCAAAACATCTTACTTTGCATTTAGTGAACATAACAATCACAGGTTTGGAACAACTTGAAGTAACAAATGACAATTTTCATTTTTTAGTAAAATAAGCCCTTTAAGCAAAGGTTGCGGCAGCACAGTAAAATATAGCGTTAGTAAAAGCTGCAGAAAAGGCCACAACTAAAACACAAAAGATGATCTATCAGAAGCTCAGAGGGCCAGGTCCACACTGCCTCCCCTTAGGCTTGCGGAACTGGTTAACCAAAGAGTCTGGGCCTGGTCCCTTATCAAAACCATACTACTCAGTGCAGAGCCAGGGATTACTGCAAAGGAAAGTAAATACACACATGGCAGTGAGCAGGGAGACTGGAGGGAGCAAGAGAGTTAATAAAATACAAATCACATCCATACCACCTGTTGACAGACCAGCATCCAGAATCCATCCAAAACAATGTCATCCAGCACAAGACCAGTGCAGTACAGTTTTATTAATTGTAGATTCAAATATATAATTTGCAATCAACTTGTTTAAATGACCGAAAATAAATGTCAATTTCTGCAGAAACCCAAAACTAGACTAATATCCTCACCTTCTGGTTATACATAAAAATTGCTCATTGGAATTTGACTCATGGTGGTGTTCAAGCACCTCTTCATTTAAAAAACATAGGCTTCAAACCTTATGATAATAGAGTAAATTCATATGTACGATTAAATAATTTCTACTATATGATTAACATTAACATATAGTAAATTTCTTTAAAAGGAGAAAGTCCAGCTTCTCCTTGAGGCATAAAAACAAGAACTGGCTTCACTCAAAACAATAATGTAATAATATAATCCAGAATTGTCTGATATTCATACACAATGATTTTCCACAGTTTAAAGTTGAAAGAATGCCCTTTATTATGAATACAAAAAATTATTTCTTTCCAATTTATATTTAATGATTAGATAATGATACTTTATGAAAATTTTGTGAAAAATAGTCACCAAAAATAAACTATGAAAGGTGCTTATAATTAGATGAAATGTGCCGTTGTGAAGTTTTTCTACAATACAAGCAAAGCAATAATATGTTTATGGGGGGGAAAAAACAAAAAGAACATTTGAGGTACAGCTGCAGATGACCAGTCAGCATCTGTGTAACATGCATGAGCTAGAATGAGACAAAACCACTTTATTATTAATAATAACGTAAAAATGTCCCAAATCCCACTGCATGACTAAAGTGAAAGCTCATCGAACGTCCTCTTAAACTAGTGACAACTGGTTACTAATAATAAAATTAGATTTGTCTCATTTTAACTTGTGTACTCACTACAGCACATCCACAACAGTAGCCACTCAAGTTAAAGTTGAATCATACACTAGTCATGCTAATCGAAGCATCATGTGTCATTACGGAATTGTAACACCGTAAGTAAAACAAAGAAGAAACAATAGCATTTTAAAAAGTAAAAAAGAAGGAGTTTAACAATCTAAAGGAGGACTCCATTCACAGTTAATATCCCTCCTCAGCTGTGTTAAGCATGAGACTGGGGAACGGGAGCGAGGGGAAAGGGAACGGGAACAGCAGGGCTCAGGAACACTGAGGAGGGAAGAGCTCATTCACAGCGGGCAGGGGGAGCACTTTCTACAGGAATCCTGAACTGGAAATGAGAGAGAAGGAAGGTTATTGTTCCCTACAGGTTGAAAACTGTTGTATTCACACATATTAACAAATAAAAAAAAAGGGATGGGGGGGATATGATTAAAAGTATTAGTCGTGCATCTGTTCAAACACTTGAAAGCAGGTTCAGGAGTGTAATGTGGTAAGGCTTCGAATTGTTCTCTTTTTGTGCCAAATGAAAAATTATTATATCGTCTATTCTTCTGTGTTATGAGTGTAGAAGTACATTTTCAAGCAGCATTGCTTCCTGACGTATTTAAAAATAATCCATTAAGATTAAAAAAGTCTTTCTTATAGCATTGTGGGCAATAAATAAAGCCAAACAGCTATTATTTGAATTGTACGTTGCAAAATTGATTGGAAGTAAAGACAAAATGTGAAAAATGTAACGGTTATTTGTTAAGTCTAATTAAACAATGCGTTTAATATTGCACAGCTCTCTGGAGTCCCTTATTCTGCAACTGTGGCATTCCACGGTGTTCTTCCCTGATATCAGCCTCAGCCTGTAGACCTTTAAAGGTATTTAAAATACCTTTAAACCAAATATTTATTTATTTATTTATTATTATTATTATTATTATTATTATTATTTATTTATTTTTTTTATTATTTATTTATTTATTTTTTCTGTGATGAATGTGATTCACACTGTATCTTGTAAGAGAGCATAGTTTAACCAAATGTACAATTAAGTTAATTTAACATTAAAAATTAATACCCCTATGTAGGCCCGTCACAATAATCAATAAACCAACTTGGACATGACCTCAATAATTTTTGGTCATGCAATATATATCACCCATACATAAAAACCCATTCTAGCAACATTTTAGCTAATTGCACAACCTCTTAATCTCTATTAGAGGTGTTGGTGCCAGTATGGTTAAAAAAAACAAAACAAAAAAAACACTATAGTATTTACTATAAATTGCTTTAGTAAATTTTCATGTGGGTGTCTAACAACTAAAAATAGATCTGGTACCAGATATCACAACCTCTGGTACTTTTTATCTTGCATTTTTTTAATGAAATTTATTATTATTTATTTAGGATATGAGTTTTCATATTCTGATTGTAAAACAATTATTAAATTGTTAAAATGACTAATTAAAATGAATATTCTTAAGAATAAAATATGTGTTCTTTGGACGAGTGTACTTGCATTGTGATTATATATTTTTGTCATTGTGGCATTATATAATAAGTGGCATAAAATGGTCTTAAAATGACAATAATATTGTTTATTGCAATATATTTTGGTGAAATATATTGTACAACAAAAAAGTTATCGTGACAGACCTACCCCAATGGAGAAAGCGCATGGAGTTATTACTTCTGGAATTCAAATGATGTACTCTATATACATTAATCAGACATTCAATCTGTAACAATTGTGTTAACTTTTACAAATAGGTCTGTGGCATAGTAAAGCTCACTCAACAACTGCATTATTTCAAAGCCAAGTGGTGGACCAGTGTGACCCAGCTGTGGGAGCACACTTCATTAAAGGCTCTTTTGTGCGAGATGTGGATGAGCAATGGAGTGCAAACAACAGTAGATTGTTATGGATTCAGATGGCAGATGGCTGCACATCACACAGGGAGAGCTAGAAACTCTAGCCTGGCGCTGATGACATAATATCCCCTGCTGCCACCACAGAGACATTCTTCACACGGCCCGTGTTTAGGTGTTTAGGCATGAATAGTAACTGCGTAATAACTACTGCAGTGTACCGCAATTACAGGATCGCTCTAGCTGACCATCGTTATTACATGTGTTTTTGTAATTTAGTTCCCCCGTGGAAATGAGGGTTTGAGAGATACTTTGAAAGCCTTACCAGCATAAGGTGTCTCATGCAGGACTGGGAGCAGGTGAGAAGTTAACTGGAAAACAGTATGGATGAGACGTACATGACACGTGCACAAACTGGACAAAACACCTGACATGCAACAATCACACACTGAATTTGTACATGCCCTGGCCTGCATGAGAACTGAGGAAAACCGTACCATTTTCTCTGGATATCTATAATGTACAGGACTAATTCAAACACATGGGATTGTGAAACGCTACTGAATTTAATGCAATGGCTGTAAGGATTGGATTTTGCCAAAAGCGTAAGAACAGTTTATTTTTGTCCAATGCAAAAATAAAAAGCATCATGGAAAATGCAGGATAATCAATGATAAACGGTCTTTCCTCAGCATCTCATTGCTGTGAGAAATGTTTTTCTTCAGCTGCTGCCTTGAGGACATACAAAAGGCTTAAGGAGGGAAACGGTTATAATTGGAAAAGATTGGCATTAAAAACAACAAAAACATGAACCTTGTCAGTGCAAGTATCTTCTTCCGACATAATTTTCAGGCGAATACAGCAAATCAGCTTGAATACACAACCATGAGTGATTACCAGCAACATTGAAGCAATTGATTTGAGCTTTGAATCAGATTGAATGTGCAAGAGCCTTGAATTAAATGTGAATACAATATTGTACTATTAATAATGTAATCGTCTCGCAAACCAAAAAGTTAGCCAACATTACATATAATTAGAACTTTGTAAAACTGTTCGTGTAACAATGTAGAACACCAGAAAAGATAAAGGATATAATGATTAAGTTATTCTATACATGCAAGATTTATAATAAAAGTAGCTTCACCAATGTTCTGCAAGATTGCTGAATTAAACTACTCATTTTCTCTCCTCTTACTGCATGTTCAAACTACACCTTTCAGTTTATATTTTCTCCCAGACAGTCAAGACCCTTGGTCTCTCATGGAGGGAGTACTTACTTTTTTCTCTCTTTGTCCTTCTTGAGTGTGGCGGAGCCCCCTGGCTGCTGGTTCTGTGACTGCAGTAGCTCAGCAGCTGTTTTCTTCTGCTTGAAGCCGTTCAGCTCATCATCGAGAGACTTCTTCTTGTCCTCCAGTTTCTTCTTCTCGTCCTGGTGAAGCTTCTTGAGGCGATCAAACTTCTCATGCAGCTGTATTGTGAATACCAGAGTCAATACATTAGCTGCTGATTAAATACCAAAGCTTTAAATCTATTGTCCAGCTATAGAACAATTGTTTTTAGTACAATACATTTTGTATTTTTAATCATCTGAAACATGATGTAGCTGATATTCCAAATGAACTTTTATAATGCAATTAATGTCAAGCAAGCAAAACATGCAAAGCACTGGCATATCAGAGTATAATCTTTATACTTTTTTGTCAACAATGTTCCCGAACTCAAGGTACTCCTTTGGATTTCCTTGTATAAATCATTCCAGCTAAAGTGCTACATACCAAGCATTCAAAGTTTGTAACAAAACTGCAACAAAACTTTACCTCCTTTTCTGCCTCTTTCAGCTCTGCCTCCTTCTCTTTGACTCTCTGGACAAACATCTGCCTCATCTCCTCCTCTTTCTTCTGAAGCTCACCCATGAACTCATTCCTCTTGGCCTCATATGTTTCCTGAAGGCTAAACACAACACACCACAGATTTCATTAATACCTGTAAATCCAGATCATACATCTTCATGTGACAGGGTGTGGTGTGGTAGAGAATTCTTTCAGCTCAGCCAGTGTGATCTTGACTTTATCCTCACCTGAAAGGTTTGCTGTCGGGGTCGGTGTCTTTGAATCCCATCTCTTCTAGTTTGCAACGGCGGTAAAGCTCATAATGGCGAGTGTGGGTCTGCTCACGCAGGTCCTCCATGTTGACCCTGATCAGCATCTCTCTCAGCTTCACGAAATCACAGTGATTCTCATTCTCCACTGAAAAACACGAAACACATCTTCAGTGGATAACCTCCATAGTCTTGCATTCCTAAAAATAAAGTTTATTGAAATTAATGGTTCCACAAAGAATTATCCCCCATGGAAACTTCATATCCCACAAAATGTTCTTTAGTGCAAAAGGGTTCATTAGAACTATTATTAAATAACTCACCCTCATGTCATTTCAAAACTCCCAAGATCTTTGTTCATCTTTGAAATACAAATAATGTATTTAATCATCCTCCATAGACTGCAAGTTTGCCAATTTTGTTCAAAACATCCTCAAACATCATGCCTTCAGATGGTAAATCAGAATATTATCAAGCTACAGGAACACTTTGTGCACACGTAATACAAAAATGTCCTTATTTAACAGTTTTGTCTGGTCAGTATCAGCATAGGGTGTGCGTTTAACAAAATTTGCGCGCTTCGTGTGTGTCACATATACCATAGATGTGCCTGTGCTTTGAATCAAACGTGTGCGGGCCATCAGTGCACATCACTAATGAATGCGCACTCTATACTAACACTGAGGAGAAGAAACTGTTGAATAAAGTTGTTATTTTTGTTATCTGCACACAAAATTATTCTCATAGTTTCATAATATTCTGATTGAACCACTGAAGACATATAAACTGTTTCGAGGATATTTTGTTTCTGGACTTTGAACAAGTCAGGAACCTTGGTTTCTGTGGAGAATGAGGGAGCTCTCAGATTCATTTTAAATTTGTGTTCAGTAGACGAATTTTCATTTTTGGCTGAACTAAACTTCAAATATTGATGTTTTTTTAAAGAACACTATAAGGTTCTTAAGGGAACCTAATATGTTTCTTTTATGGCATTGCTACAAAATAAAACTTTTGAAACCTTTATTTTAAAGAGTATATTGGGACATGAAAAGGATATTATTAATAGAAGTAAATGGTGGAAATAATCTTCAGAGTTAAAGACATTGGTTATTTATGGAAAAGCTGCAGACAAATAATTGACATTGTTTGAGTTTCAAATAACAGAGTGCAGGAATGTATAATGAGCTAAACAAATTAGGCAGAAAATTAAAACAGATAGTTTTCTAAAACGCAGTTATAGTAATATCTTAATTTTATGAAATATATAACTTTCATTCCTCCATTTTATACCACTGAAGCAAGCCAAAGACAAACAGACATGACCTCTATGAACTCTGAGCAGCTGTGATATAGTATTTCTGACACTACAACATTCCCTTGCAGCAGCTACTGCAACAGCATAAACAAATACATTTTATTGCATTTGCTGAATAAATAATGAGTGGTTCCTTTTGGTCTTAAACAAGCTTCCACAAGAGAGTTCTGGGTGATTGCCAGGGCAGATGTGGTAGCTTAGGAATTCTAAGATGTTTTTTGTGCATAGCCTGTAGTTGGTAAAGTTTTCTTGGTCATTGATAGGTGGACACTTATTGGCCTGTCAAAAGTACTCATTCCTCCTAACAGAATCAATATTCAACCTGACCACAGTCTGACTACTTTCAGCTATTCTAATATAATGGATGATCTTCCTCATAACTCAGCTGCATATAAAATATTGTAAAAATGCTCTAAATTAACATTAACTGCTTTCTCACTGCTGTAGTTTGAGCTGAATGTTACTTTGCTATGAAGAGAAAAACATGCAGAAGGAATTAGCATATTTACCTAAATGGATACACCACTTAGGCATATCAAATTCATTGTTAACCCTGAGCAAAGAATAAAAACAACTTTAGCTGAATGTCAGGTCTTTACATTTTCTGATGCAGATAGAAAGCTCTTTTTTTTTACAGGCTTGCTATCTAAAATACATTTACACTTCTTTCAATATGGTTAATCAAATGTCTTGTAGTAGAATAAACTGTCATAAATCTGAATTAAACTAGACACGAAGCAACGGCGGTGCATGAAAACATCACATATCCAATATTTTTCTTCAGTCAGGTCAGGCTTGCAAGAAGCTAAATTAAGTAGGAGCACGTGATCTGCCCTGCAGCCTTGTGTGCCAGCAGAAAGGGAGCAGGATGAGAGATTCAGAGTGATGTCACAGACAGCCTGAGGAGTCACTGCACTGCTCCTGTAAAGCTCTAGATCAAATGACTGTATGCATACAGCACACAATAATAAAGACTGACAGGATGAATTGTGAATGAAATGAGCTTGACTTACCCATGGAACATGACTAATGAATCTACGTATTAGACATATGCGTTGTCCAAATGCACTTCAACCCAAATATTTAGAGGAAATGTGGATTTGAGCAGAAAACAATGACAATCTGAAGAATCATGTTGCACATGTCATTTTAAGGTGTAAAAATGTTTATTATTATTCATTCATTTTCTTTTCGGCTTAGTCCCTCCATTAATATGGCGTCGCCACAGCGGAATGAACCGCCAACTTATCCAGCATATGTTTTATGCAGCGGATGCTCTTCCAGCTGCAACCCATCTCTGGGAAATACCCATACACACCTATTCTCACTCATACACTACGGACAATTTAGCTTACCCAATTCACCTATAGCACATGTCTTTGGACTGTGGGGGAAACCGGAGCACCCGCAGGAAACCCACACAAACATGGGGAGAACATGCAAACTCCACACAGAAATGCCAACTGTCCCAGCCGATGCTCGAACCAGCGACCTTCTTGCTGTGAGGCGAGAGCGCTATCCACTGCGCCACCGTGCTGCCCTGTTTATTATTAACATTTTCCAGAAATTTTAATAAAGAAATTTTAATAAATAAACAACATTGATGAGTAGAAAATATTTTAAACTTATATTTTAGAACTGTTGTTTTTACTGTATTTTTAACTAATAAATACAGACATGTGGTGCAAAAAATACTATAAGTTTAAATAACATTTCACAATATTTATGCTTTTTGTCTGTATTTTTAACCAACAAAAAAACAGTTCTGTTTTTTTCAGAAGATCTTTATAAAAAAAAAAAATAAAAAGATTTTTTACTACCTTGTTGCCTTTCACTTCACCTCTCAGAATAGTGACCAGTGAAGGCTTTGTGTGTTCTATTAATCAACAAATCAGCACTGTGCTAATGTCATTTTCCTGTAGTTCCACAATCATACGTCATATGAAAATTACAGCTCAGTTTCTCTTTTTGACAGCCCTAATACATTAGCATTCTACCCTGCTGTGAAAAAAAGGAATTACGAGTAGCGTGGGAGTGTCCAGACAAAATGCTACAGAAAGCGAGAGATGGGTTGGGTCTGGACATCCTGAACAAAGAGGCCACGGCCAAACAGACGGAAGAGCCCAGTATCATTTCCTCTAGAAGACGTGACCGGCACTTACCCTGGACGGTTCCCCAGGGGTACTGGCGCGCTCGCACCATCTTGTTCCCAATCTTCACTTCCTCAGTGCTTCCCACCACTGCAAAAGGCAAATGACCCTGCAGATCAGAAAAAGCAAAAACCACAAACAAATTATTAACAGAAACACCATTTAAAATTCTTACAGTAATACACATGATGACAGCATTTAATTCAATGTAGATGCACGAAGGCGCATATAAATATAAATGTTTGGTGACAGGGATTGGTAAAGGGTACTTCACTAAAATAGTTTTTGCAAGTGTGCATTAAACTGATTAAAAGTGAATAGTAATGATACAAACAATTTCATTTACCAAAAAAAAAGAAAAAAAACCCAGTTTTTTTACTTTTCATTTTTTAAAACTCTTGAAAAAAAAAAAAAAAAGTAAAACCATTTCCACAAAATATTGCATTTATAACATTTATAATTGGGATTATTAGTAATGACCGCTAAATATTCTGATTTGCCATCACAAGAATGGTACTATTTAAAATATTTTCACATCATTACAAAATTATATTGTAATAAGTTTCCAAAATAACCATTTTACTGTATTTATCAAATAAATGCAAAATTGGTGAGAATGACTTTCAGAAGTTAAAACATTTTAATAAAACAACAAAAAAATTGAAACAACATGGTCCAATCTACTTAAGATGACATTTAAGTAACAAGAATGATCTACAAAATCACTGAGACAAATATATGAGGGCACATCCCACTTAAAACACGAGGACGTTCCTGAGGTCAGCTATCTTTATTTGCAATGGTTAGCCAGTACTGGATGAACCCAGCGGTGACCCTGCAGGCAGAGGCTGTGTGGAGACACTGACATTCATTCATCTGTAGTGTGTCTTTCCCACAGTACAAACATGCTGTGAGAGTAAACTGATGAAGAATGCCTCTCCTATTGTGGTGTCATTTCCTGTGAGCAAACACAGGCAGGAAAAGCTGGACACCACATTGACTCTCTCACTTAAACTGCTAAACTATGACATGAAATGAGAACTGGCCAAGCACTAAAGTAGAAAACACTTAGTCTCCAAGCAAAACAGAACACTGCATATACCAATGATTTAGTACAAAAGGGATTTTAAAGGGATAGTTAATCCAAAAATGAAAATGTACTTACCCTCAAGTGGTTACAATCATTTTGAGTTCATTTTTCCTGTTGAATACAAAAGAGGATATCTCGTAGAATGTTGAATTTCAGAAGCCATTGATATCCAATGCATACGATGGATGTAAATGGCTACCAGTTTCCAATATTCTTCAAAATATTTTCTTTTGCATTCAACATAAAAAAGAAACTCAAACAAATTGGGAACAAGCATATGATTAAGTTAGAATTTTCATTTTTGGGTAATCTATCCCCGTTAAGTCGAAGAAAACCAAATCATTTTTAAATCTTATCCAAAGTAATTAGATAATTTCCAACATCCTGTGAGAGAAATATTTGTCTCATATTGCTCACAATAACTAAATTTAAGAATTTAAAACCTATTCTAATATAGCTGCATGTTTTTATGTTACTCATGTCCATATACAGTGCGACATACAAGTCTTCATTTCTTTGTAGATTAGATTTATTCCTTTTAATTAAAATTTTATAAAAAAATTATTACATATTAAAAACAATTTGTTGGCACAAATTAAATTAATGCTTCGAGCACATAACAACATTGATGAATATGAATGAAATTTAGCAGTTTGATCCTTACATTCATGGTTGAGTTGATCTCCGCCACAGTCTCATCATCAGTGGGAAACTGGTAGATCTGGACGCCATTGCTCACCAACTCACTTGTGATCTTGATTTTGAACTTGGCAAGTTCACTCTTTGAAATGGCATCTGATTTGGCAATGATGGGGATGATATTCACCTATTTAAGAAAGATCAACACAAATTAAAGGTGCACCAAGCAACAATTTAAAAATGCTTTTGACCACAGTATCCCAAGTCCCAAAATACCCTTCCATCCAATCATTACTAAGGGGTGTGTTTAGTAACTATAGCAGGGATGTAAAAAGAGGTCCTGTTGGGTTATGGGTGTGTTTGTTTTGGTGCTTTCCAATATCAACATCGTTTGGCAAAATTAGCTTAGCGCACATTTAAATCAATGTATTTGCAGAGGAATTAAGATGAGAACAATAAGCCAGCACAGCAGCGGTAGGATGATCTCTATGCATACTGACATATAAAACCTCAAACAGCTCTGGTGAGTAAATATTTCCCCTTCAGACAGCGAACTTTCAACTACTCACACAGTAAATAACTAATTCTGGGTGTAAGCAACTGAAATCAACTTAGAACATCTGTCTGAATCCAGATAAATATAGATATTCATCTCTTATGCCTGAGCAAACAGAAACAAATGGCACACCGATTACAGAAAAGACTAGATTTATTTTAATCTATATGCAGATGCTGCTGCAGTGCAATAAGACATCTCTTTTTACATTTTTAATTAGGAGCAGCTAATGCAATTAAAATGAACTCCACAGAACCCTATGAAAGCTTACATAACCAATGCTTTCTCACATCTGAACATGTCCTCAAACTAGAACAGAATTCAGCATATGCAGCTATGTTATTCACTTTGAAACCAGTTAAGACTCAGAGAGGATATTTAAGGGAGAGTTTGTCTAAAAATTAACATTTGGAGCTTGAGAGTCCGAGTCCCAGTTCCATATACTGTCAAAAACAATGGCCTGATGACTGTTCTTCAAAAAAAAAAAGTATCTGTTGTTTTCCATGAAAGACAGGCATATGGGAACAGCGTGAGGACGAGTAAATGATTTTATTTTTTGATGAATTAGTCTTATAATCTCTGGTCTCATAAGTGTTACAAACTAACCATGCAGGATGAATGATAACCATGCTAGTGGGGGGAGATGATCAACCACCCCTCCTCCACTCATGACCCTCTCATACACACACACACACACACACACACACACACACACACACACACAC
>CAIGQW010055024.1:9947823-9961551 GCA_903798125.1 Danio choprae
ACACACACACACACACACACACACACACACACACACACACGGAGTGCTTAAATCCCACTCACTCAATTTTTACACTCCTGCCACCCACACCACCATCTAAATACTACTCTCAGTAGACTGCCCACTAGCTTTACACATTATCTTTTTCCGGCAATTTACAACTGATGAATTGTGAGGTTAACGCAGACATTTTAAATGAAGGTTTACCCTCAGTGTGAGCACACAGAAATCCTTTCTCAAGCATACGAGGCTACTGTTCAGATCTAAGAGAGCATCTTTGTTAAGGGAGTCTGTGCAGCACAGAGAGATGAAAGAGAATGCAGTATAACACAGCTGACCTTCACTGACTCCATCTACACAGCTCCAGTGACATTAAACATGGCATAGCCATAAGCTGAATGCTTAATAACCCACACTTGAAAACATGAAAACTGCCCTGCACAGTCAAACAGAAAATAATGCTGAGCCACATATAGCATATAGTATGTTTGGTAAATAAAAGACTATTTTTAAGATATAATAATCAAGTAGGATAATTATTATAAGCAGCAGCAGTAGTACAAGGTAACAGTTTGCAGAACTTAAACAAAATGTATTACTAAATTCTATTTTTGGTTTGATGATAGTGAACTGTATTAGTGTACTTATCGTCATACAGTTTGGCCCAAACCTACTAACCTTACTGTCCAACTTCTTCATGGTCACCAGGTCAAGGGACTTAAGCGAGTGTCCAGTGGGAGCGATGAAATACAGGCAGGCGTGGATCCGTGTATCATGATAACTGTGTAGTGTGCGTTTAATCTTCAGTTCCTCCTGAAGGTACGCTTCAAACTGAGCATCGATAAACTCCACAATAGACTTGTAACTGTAATTTGAACAGTGAAAGATGTGGACATGTTAGAAGAAACTTGTGGCCAAAAGGAACTTTAGTGGCATTCTCTCTTAATTGTGAACATCATAAAACAAATTTGTAAAAAGCTCCGATACGGTTTGTGACATTATGAATAGATCTGAAAACAAATATTCAGGCAATTCAAGTAAAGATATTGTTTTAGTCATATCTGGAAATCTAACAACTGCCGCATTCGAAGCCTACGGCATCAGAAACCTGTAAAAATAAGGAAATATCCCACCCCCTGAAAATATGTGGTTTCACAATGCCATTCAAACTCTATATTACAATGAGCTCTGTGCACACACAAGTATCATGTGACACAGATCTAGAGAAGCAGGAAAAAGATATTTTCTTAAATTTACAAAGCATGTCAAAAGCTCTTAAGTCCTAAAGAATATAGGGCATTAGAGGATGTTGTTGAGGATGCAGAAACATCTTTTAATAAAATAGGCTAAAAGTAGATTATAAGATACTGATATTCCATTTTAAAATTATGCAAGAACTCCAAAACCATGTTTAGCTTTGTTTTATTTTTTACAAATAAAAGTGATCTGATGATAAAAAAACACACCAGGCTGATTTGTGGACAAAAGTTCAGTTTCATTTCTTTATCAACCACAAATGTCAACATAGCAAGTATAAACAGATTTTTCTTATAAATAAATGAGTCATGTTCTAGTATAGCTAACATTCTGAGCTGATCTGGTCACAGAAACTAGGGCCCTGATTCCACCTGACATGTACATGTGTCTAATCTGAGCAATTGCACTTAGACTTCATTGCCTACGTTTAAATGAACATTAGTAATCGAATTATTTGCCTTATTCTGAATAAGACAATGATATGATTAAGGTGTTTACATGAAATGCTTTTTGAATGTTCCTTTAATGATCCTGTATTACATGTTATAGCACATAGATCGACTAACGTCATTGGATCACCACGCTATCCACGTTTCCTCTTCAGTTTCATGTAATTTCAGGTGTTTCATTTTTCATTTTTTGGCTTTAACTGCAGTTCAGCACTTTTACTTTCATTCAGGAACATTTCATTTATGCCCGTGACAAACTGAGGTATTGAATGAGAGTACGAATTAAGGACTGGTGGAAGAGTGATGTGTTAATGGAATTTGATACCACACGCCCAATGGGAGAAAAAAAAACCCCTCAAAAAATGCATTTCGCGATGTGTGTGTCTGTGGTCCTTCACTGACAGGTTTCTGATACTAAGGTGTTTACATGTCTGTACTGCACTTCAATAATGCAACTAAAAACGGCATACTCCACGTCTTTAATCCGATTTCTGTTTAGTTCGATTATGACCTTAATCAGATTAAATTAATTTAAAAAAATTTTTAAAAAAGCTGTTTACATGGTAGACTCTTAATCAGAGTATTGTCTTAATCGTATTAAAATCGGATTAGTGTTCAATGCGAAAAAAAAACTTAATCAACGTGTTGCATGGCTTAAAACAAGAAAGCAGGTGAATGAAAACTGTGAGGATGTCAACTTAAACTTCTACAATAATCCATGTGCTCTGGTGTAACACAGCACACCAGACCACATGTATACCAATGTAAGTGGGGCCAAATATTAATCTCACCTGTCTTCTTTGTTGATTTGGTCTCCAAATCCTACAGTGTTGACCACAGTGAGCTTGAGTCGGACATTGCTCTCCTGCAGCTCATAAGTGTTGGATTTGAGCTGCACACCAGGCTGATTGTGTTGTGTAGGTTCGCCCTCAAATTTGGTGTTAAACAGGGTGTCCATGAGGGTGGACTTTCCTAAACCCGTCTCCCCTGTAACAAAAGCACATTAGTTTATCTACCAGACACAAATACACATACAGATACCAACATTTACATCCACAATCCTCAAATTATGCTGTGTATAAGATGTTCTAAATATAGTTTGTTATATTATAGCAAACATATTTTTGTCAGCTACAATATAAAAAGTGCTCCTTTTAGCTGATGCAAACACTTTAGCCTGTTTAATCGGTGTGTAAAAGTCTAAAAGCCGTGCAGCAGTCCTGGCTCGGTCTGCCTGAAGGTCCTATTCTTGCACTCCTGACAACCACAAGCACAGCAGAAATGGACATCATGCAACACCACCAGAATGTTAATTATATGGATGGCTCACATTTGCCGTTTACTCATACTTGGGCTGCAAATCCCATTCCCGCAAGCCTCTTTCATGCTTTACTACAGGCTAGGGCTGGGCAATATTACAAAAATCTCATATCACGATACAAGTAATCTAATACCACGATAACAACATATTACAATATAGTACCATTTGTGTAAATTCAATCAATTAATAGTTTGTATATATTGACCACATCTAAAGGACTATTTCTTTTTTACATTTTAAAGTATTCACTCAGATATTTACCCATTCATATGTGATCATATTTCTCACTTTATTTAGAACTTCAGGTCAAATGTTTGATTAAAAGTTTAGAAATATAAAATAAATATTAATAAAATATAAATTCAAAAACTAAAAATCACAGGTAAAACATAAAAATATATAATTTTAAATATTGTCAAATAAAATGTTAGTATTGTACTTTAAGATCACAACATTCACACAATTTTTGTCTGCATCTTTGTAAGACATGCGATAATGCTCCCATATAAATTATGAAAAATATTACTGTAAACTAAATGTATTTTGTGACAGCAAGAAATAAACAACAGAGCACAAAAGGAAGTCAGACTTTTTACTTTGTCCATACAATATATACACTTACCGGCCGTTTTATTAGGTATACCTGTCCAACTGCTCGTTAACGCAAATTTCTAATCAGCCAATCACATGGCAGCAACAATGCATTTAGGCATGTAGACATGGCCAAGATGATCTGCTGCAGTTGAAACAGAGCATCAGAAAGGGGAAGAAAGGTGATTTAAGTGACTTTGAACATGGCATGGTTGTTGGTGCCAGATGGGCTGGTCTGAGTATTTTAGAAACTGCTGATCTACTGGTATTTTCATCGGCAGTTCTGTGGGCAAAAATGCCTCGTTGATGCCAGAGGTCAGAGGAGAAAGGCCAGGCTGGTTCAAGCTGATAGAAAGGCAACAGTAACTCAAATAACCACTCATTACAGCCAAGGTACGCAGAAGAACATCTCTGAATGCACAACACGTCAAACCTTGAGGCGGATGGGCTACAGCAGCAGAAGACCACATCGGGTGCCACTCCTGTCAGCCAAGAACAGGAAACTGAGGCTACAATTTGCACAGGCTCACTAAAATTGGACAATAGAAGATTGGAAAAACGTTGCCTGGTCTGATGAGTCTCGATTTCTGGTGCGACATTCGGATGGTAGGGTCAGAATTTGGCCTCAACAACATGAAAGCATGGATCCATCTTGCCTTCTATCAACGGTTCAGGCTGCTGGTGGTGGTGGTGTAATAGTGTGGGGAATATTTTCTTGGCACACTTTGGGCCCATTAGTACCAATTGAGCATCGTGTCAACTCCACAGCCTACCCGAGTATTGTTGCTGAACAAGTCCATCCCTTTATGACCACAGTGTACCCATCTTCTGACGGCTACTTCCAGCAGGATAACGCGCCATGTCAAAGCGTTCACTGTACTGAAATGGCCTTCACAGTCACCAGATCTCAATCCAATAGAGCACCTTTGGGATGTGGTGGAACGGGAGATTCGCATCATAGATGTGCAGCCGACAAATCTGCAGCAACTGTGTGATGCCATCATGTCAATATGGACCAAAAATCTCTGAGGAATATTTCCATTTTATTTATTGAACATATGCCACAAAGTATTAAAGCAGTTCTGAAAGCAAAAGGGGGTTACTAGTAAGTACCCGGTACTAGTAAGGTGTACCTAATAAAGTGGCCGGTGAGTGTATATAATCATATTGCACGGCCCTACTACAGACCAAAAGGCCTCATCTGAGACCTAAAATTAAACAGAGGACTTCTCACACTGAATATCACATGAAATTCATGAGACTGAAAGGCGACACACACTGATCATCTCTTTCACATAAGACAATTCCAGCTGATGGTTACATGAATTGCATCACTTCTTTTCTTCTGATACACACTGCATGATATTTACAGCATGCCAAAGCAGTTAGTATTTATTAAACCTGAACTTGCACAATAATCAAGAATGAAGAGGAGAGAAAAGCCTGCTTGACAACAGTCCTTTGCCAAATTCACTTTAGTTTCTAGAGCGTTCTTTGTTCTTTCTTCCTCAGAGGTTTGGCTAAATTGGGATAAAAGCTCTGACAGATGCCATAAACTTTAGTGTATGCTGCTAACAAAGAATCTGAAACAATGACAGTTTATAAATAATTCAAACTGCAAAGTGAAAAAATGCATGAAGAATAGACAGCACTACAGGTACAAGAACTGGTGCAAGAGTTTACTTTCAATTTTGAAACTATTAATATATGGTTTCTTACCGGGGAGAGAGCATCATAAAGTTAAAAAACAAAACAAAGATGGAGTATATTACCAAAAAAATACGTTTCTGTTCCAAGCAACTGTTACAATCAATTTCTGAGTAAAAATTGTTTGTAGACATTTTTCCCTCAGTGTGATTTACAGGTTGCTATAAAATCTCTCTTTAGCCATTTTGTTGATTTAAAGGAAAACATTTGTATATTCATGTATAATCAGCTAGCCCTTACCAGAAACTAAATGTGGATTTAATGTGAGGAATAAATTCTGTAGATATTTGATTAATATATTTTTTATTATTTAAACTAATACTAATTACTAATAATTAACCAAAAAAATATAAAACAACAATACAGATTTTTTATTATTTACTATTACTTTTTATGGTGATTTATGCATTTAGAAAACAGTGTACATTCAAATGTACACTGTCAAATAAAACAGCACCTGCAATAAAATCAAACAGCAGAGCATGACTTAGTTACTTGTTTGCACCATGCTCTGCTGTTTAAGCTACGAGAATGCTTTTCACTAGTATGTCACCATTTAAAGGGGATAGTTCACCCACAAAACAAAATTTAAAAAAGAAATTAATCATTGACTTGTCCCACACCTGTTTGAGCTTCTTCTGCTGAACACAAGATATTTTGAATAGAACAACTGATTTACATAGCAGTTGTTTTACCTACTTTGAATATCAATGGTGACAAATATCTTATTTTGAGCTCAACAGAAAAATAAACTAAAATAAAAGTAATTTGTGAATAACTTTTTATTGGTGAGTGAACTATCCCTTTAAATGGTGAGTTAGTTTATGTATAGTAACTGAGACGCAGGTGTAGCCCACATTACTGCACATATATCTCTGCCTTGTGTACAGCCTACATCCTCTTCCTCTCACCACATTAGATTACCCAGTATGCTTTGATGCTTTTTATGAACATCATCCTCTTTGGCATACATGTGTTACACCCCAACATTAAACAACTCTCAATTTAAATACAAAGACACCAGTACTGGTCCAATCAAAAAACGTCATCTGGATTTCACTGACACGATGCTGTTATTCATGTTTCTGTCTGCATCCCCATAATGACATGTAATATTGTTCTCAAATAGATTAGGAATATTATTACTCAACATTTGATGTGGATCAAATCAAAAAAGTTGATCAAAATTGTCCTGAGACAAAAATGGTTGTTGTTTAATAGATTTAGGATAACTTTGACGAAAGGTTTTGACTTCAAACATCAATTAACTCCCACAACAATTTTATCAATACAACACATATGGACAAAACTGTTTTCTACGGTGGTCAAGAGAGATCAAACGCTCTGAAAATATAAAAAAAAAAAAGAAAACATTAAAAAAAAACACATGCAAATATAAAAACACGAAGAAACTGAAAAAACATCTTCATCAACTTGACAACACATGAGCACACAAATTCTCACAACAAATGCAAATACAGAAACATGCTGCAAATAGCACAAACAGCAACAAAAATATATGACGGGGGACCCCAAAATGTGACGAACCAGAAACCAGGAAGTCAGTTGTCGTCAATTTTAATGTCCTGGTCATATGGTTACTTGTTGTTTGTATAATTTTTGCCCTAATAAACTGACAATTGGCAAAATTAACAATATATTGAATGTTTTTTTTAATGCAATGTTATACCGACAATACCGCTGGGTCTGTTGTGTTGTATCATATTTGCAATTTGTTTCTGTATTTGCATGTGCTGTGAGAATGTGTGTGTGCGTTGAAAGATGTGTTCTCAATTTAGGGTTTTTCTATTTGCGTATGCATTTGAACTCGCATCGTTTAACCTCTTGGGTTCTGTAATTTTCCCTAAAAGATGCGTTTGTACTGCATGACTGGACGAGCAAAACCAGCATTATCAAAACCAATAACATACAATAAAATGTTATTACTTTTTAAAGATTATTGTTGTTAACTGCTTCAGAGAGAAAAATAGAATCTCTAATGTACAATTTTCAAGAAAGACTCTACATAAGGGATGGTTTGAAATCACATAACGGATGGTATGAAATCAAATCTCAAGTTCCTGCAACTGCTTTCCATAAGTGCACCAGTATTTAGTAAGTGGGTCACAGGACAAAATCAGTATGTGTTCACAGTGCAGTGGTGTGACATATACTGAAGCAAATGGTTAGTTTTGCCTGAAGTAAAAAGGAGCTTCCACATGACACACTCACCCACACAGAGGATATTGAAGCAGAAACCATGGTTGACGGACTTGTTGACCAGCTGGTCCGGCATGCTGTCAAAGCCAACATGACCAGAGAGTGGGACGGCACGTGCACCCTCTCCCTAAAATACAATAAAAGAAATACATATAAATAAAACAAGCAAGACAACTTTGAAAAGATCCTTTGAATAGTTTCTCATTCGTAGCAATGCAAAAGTCTTTGTATGCATTAATAAGAACGCAGACTTTTTTTTTACGTACACAGTACAATTTGCAATACAGATCTCTAAGGTTCTGCTCTGTGCACTTCCTCTTTCCTGTCTGATCTCACTTTTGAAACCACATTCAGGCAAACAGACACGTAAACCATCTGCAGTCACAGACCAATGTTACCGTTATCAAGTAACCTGTAAGATACCTGTGCAGCAAAGTGGTTGTAAATAACTAAACACAAATGTCAAATTTTAAGCAACATTACACTCCAGCACTTCCTCTGCCATTGTTCACACCTGGTCTGCTAAAACTCTGACAGGAAAGGCTGTCTGCCCACATATACAGCATATCCTTTGGTGTATGTGGGTGTTCGCATATGTGTGGCCTATGAGAGGAGCACAGTGAACATGCTAAATCAGTGGATTTCTGCTAGAAAAACAAAAAAAGAAGGGCGAGCATTCAGTCAGAAAAGGTCTAATGTAAAAAAAAATAAAAAAATAAAAAATAAAAACTCCATCCGAATGGTAACATTTCATTGAAGAGATCGCTCACTCAAAATGTGCATTTTCCTCTTTATTTACCTACACTTAGGCCATCCAATATGTAACTTTTTTTCTCCAGCAGAACATTAAAATGATTTCTAAACATTGACCACTGTGCTTCATATAATGAATGTTAACAGCTACCAGTGTTATGAAAGTAAAAAAACAAAACTAGTCTATATATAAAATAAACACCCATGGCTCCTGACTATACACTGACGTGATATGAAGCAAATGCTTAGTAGTGCAAGAAACTGAAAAAGATTACCTTTAATCAACCTCAACAAACACTGCTGAGTGAATTTACAGGAGTTTGATGCTCAAGCTAAATTTAGTTTTTCCCATAGGCCTTTTTATTTTTACTCTCACAGTGGTGTAATCACTGACTTGCATTTTATGAATTACCAAGGACCACAACTTTATTTTAAAAACTTCCTAAATGTTCTACTGGAATAAAAAGACTCACCTACATCGTGGATGGCCTAAAGGGGAGTAAATAACCAGAACTTTTCCATTTTTAGATGAACCATCCATTAAAGCTAAACTGAAATTAATAGTGAACACATTAATTCAACCA
This sequence comes from Danio choprae, assembly GCA_903798125.1. Classification (NCBI taxonomy): domain Eukaryota; kingdom Metazoa; phylum Chordata; class Actinopteri; order Cypriniformes; family Danionidae; genus Danio; species Danio choprae. Next base: position 9,956,706 of record CAIGQW010055024.1, read on the forward strand.
CACAAGTTTTTATGTTAGTTGTACCAATTAAAATATATTTAACCAACAACAAAATGCATTGCTCATTAAACACAAAACAGGCAACTGAGAGAAGCCAGACAGAGAGCATCTTATTGACTGAACAAACTGCCACAATCTGACCCACATGTGCAACATTCCCAACCCAGACAACTGTAAGGAGTCCAAAGGGGGGGCATCATGACTGAAACACCCCACTGGCTGCCCTGTAACCAGAAAACACTGGTTCAAATGCCTGGTTTCTCAAGTAAAGGCTGATTTAAACGTCGTTTATGATATCTATCAGCTTTTAAACTCAGTCCCGTGTCGGCTGCCTATGCTAGGTGCGTACTCACGTTAGAGACGTCAAATGGACAGAACACAGACTGTTACAAAATACATCTGAAATTGGTTTAGATGTCAGTTTCTGACATGAGTGCACGAAATATATAGACAACGCCCAGCGTTCTAAGGAGACAAGGATGCTAATGCAATTAATTATAGCTTTATTAAACGCGCTTTAATTAGATGGATTCTGAAATAACGTACGTTAATGTTTAAGAATGTGGTAGTTTTTTTATCGTTGGTTTAGAAAATACATCGTTTGTAGGGACTTCAAACCGTTACGTTCGACAGTTATTGTTGGCCCTCAACATCAATCTATTTCCCCCCAAATAACTGAATGGAGAAAGCAATGCCGTTTCAAATGAGCAACAAATGTGCTTATACGTTCTAATCGTGTACACAAACAACACCAGCTGTTTATAATAAGACATAATTGACCAGTTTGTGGATAATGGGCCGTTACGTTAACGAATAAATGAAAAGCGAAACCTGTTGGGTTCTACTATATTTCGCACCGTCTAAAATGGCTGATTTATATTCGTCAATTTAGTTTGGTAATCCGAAAGCACATCTTTGTAACAAAAGAGCGCTCTTACCGCTTGTCGTGCTATCTCAGTGGCCGCCATGGTTCTCTCCTGCATCAAACCTTCACAGGAAACTGCAGCAGCACGCAAGCTGAAGCTACAGCGACTACTCAGATACGATGGACTGTACCATTCATCACTGACTCCATGACGGCTTCTGTTAATTTTGCAATAGCACAGCTGTGACATGTGATTTTATGTATAAACGTTAAAGTTTGTCTAAAAAAACACTTGTTCATTAATTATTGCTCCCAGAAAACATGTGATAGTAAAACCACCATGTCACAATATGACCCCCATTTTATTAAATGGTATTGTCTTCAGCTCAACCGCTAAAAACGCACATTTCTACAGGTCTAACTACAGTTAAAGGATGCTGAATAGTGTAAAATTGAGTTTCTTTTTTTATAAGCATTAAATATATTAATGTAGATATGCAATGTAGGCCTTGTTTGTAGTCTAACGTTCCAAATTTAAATATGTCTACTTCTATATGCAGAACAAGAAACAGAAGTAATCAAAACAACAATAAAACAAAAAATATGTAAGTAATATGATGAATTCTAGTTAGTCTAATACAGTCAGGCCTATATAACTGTACAATAGAAAATAGAGTCAGAGCACTGGTGTATTTTTAAAGTAGAAAACAGAAAAATTTAATAATTATTAGAAAAAAAATTTGATTTTTGAGAATTCCTAAAAAAACAATCTGACAACTCAGAAATGAACAAAACAGCAGAAATGTGGCCTAAGTGCTGACTCATAATTATATTTTAGGCTTGGTCTAACGTTACTCATGATTCTCTATAATTGTTATTGTTTTTACACATAAACGGGTTTTTATGTCCACGTAATTCCGCAATGTACTGCATTCAGAATTTATAGGCAAGTCGTACTGTTCAAATTACATGCTATAATGTTAGGCTACATGGTAATAGCTACTATATCCTCAATCCTATGTTGTTGAATGTGTTTTACTTTAAAAAAAACTGACAAATTGCAAAGAACGTCCTATAAACTTTGAATTTTGCATAGGTTTGTTAAACAAAACCAGTTTATTCTTCCTTATCGGTATCATCAGCCTTTAGTGGCCAGTGTTGTGGGCATGAAGACAAGTGTTGATTTAGTCAGTGGTATTTGAACTTTAGACTTTATCAAGGGGAGGGTTTGGACGTCGGAAATGGTTGAGGAAGAACACACACGAATAGTTTCGGTTAGCCAACACAACTTTTTGCTTCTCCGAAATAAGCACTTGCCGTTTAACTAAGCGTTAAAAAGTATATAAGTTCATAAACCGCAGAGCTTTGTGTGAACAGAAAGATTTAACAGGACGAGAGAAGAATATAGGCTTTCTAGAAGAACTGTGCGGACAGCAGGTGACAGGACAACGGATGATTTAGGACCTGAGATAGCCTACAGGTTAGATTCACTTACATTCATCATCAAATCTAACGATAGAGATTCTCAAATATGAAGGGATTGGGCTCTTATTTACACTTAAAAGAAAAGCAACCAGTTTCTGAAAACGTAAACTTCAGAGGCTAAACTAGATTAAAAGGTAAAAATTGGAAAAAGTAATATGTAAAACAGAAGTTATCTTAGAGTAAATGTTTTGTTTTATAAGCAAGTGTAAAAAGAGGAACACAAACACGGAAACTTCCTTTTACCCTCAAGAGAAAACAATCGTTTTCTTTTGTTTTACTTTAAATGTAAATTGTAATTGCCTACTATAAATCCTAATTTTAATAAAAAGAAACGAGTTATCTGCTTTTATCATTTAAACTTGATACATTTATTTCTTCCACACCCAAATCTGGACATTTATAGAGAACTGAAGACAAGGAAGATGGTTTTTCTCTGGTTATGTAATCCTCTTCAATTTGGATCTTATCTAAATAACTTCCCGGGGATCCGCCAGTATGTATGAGGGGAACAGCAACGGGGCCATGAGTTCTAATGAGGGACATTTTAATGCCCCTCTAGGAGCAGCGGCGCTGCCCTCGGAAGAACCAAGAGAAGAAACAAACGTCTCAGGGAACAACGCAAGCAATTCGGACTCCCCCAAAAACAGAATAGCAAGCCAGTTCCGTGCACATCTGGAAGAGCGGCTGTCCAAGCATGGTCCTCGGCCGGTGTCTCCCGCGTCCAGCGCCTCCTCCTCGCGCAGATCCAGGCTCCACAAACCGCCAGAGGGCTGCGAGCCGGGCGCCTCCCGCAAACTGTCAGTGGATGCTTCCGAGAAAGGCTCCCTCACACCCTCTATGCGAAAGAAGTATTTAAAGGAGTTGTTTCTGAATAACAGATCTGGATTGTCAAGCATTTTATCATCCGAACACAAATCGTCAGAAGAGGAAAGCGCAGCGTATGGCGACACCCTGAACAGCGGCTATGCGCTCTGGGCTTTGGACCCCATGGAGCACGCGTGGATGCTTTCTGCTGTGGATGGAAATTATGACACCATGCTAGAGTTTCTGGCTGAAGATCCCAGTTTACTGAGCAGAAAAGACTTTATCAGCGGATTTACGGCTCTTCATTGGTTGGCCAAAAATGGTAGGGACGAGACATTGCTTCAGCTTCTCAGGCATGCTGAAAAGGAGAGTCTGTCAGTGAACGTCAACCTGAGGGGCAGTGGAGGTATGACTGCGCTTCATGTGGCTGCTATGCATGAGCAGTACATGGTTGTTAAGGTTTTAGTGGGTGCATTCAGTGCTAACACAGACGTCATGGACTACAGTGGGAAAAGGGCATGGCAATATCTCAAAGACAACGCACCGAGAGAAATGAAAGAGCTTTTGGGAGCCTGGGATGATGAACACACTGTAGGACATTTGAATGTGAATAACAGTGCAAGTCAAGCACAGCCAGTTGAAGACCATGCTCAAGAAAACAAAGCAGAGGTGGATGGTTCTGGAAGAACCACACGCCAGAGATTCACATCATTTAAGAGACTGTTGTACAATGTTGGATTGATTGAAAAGATCTGAGACTTCAACTAAATGTAATGTTGAAGTGTATTAATTACAATTTATTTGGTAAGACTGGCAAATATTTAACTTCGTAACTGCTGTGCATTTTATGATTCTTAATTGGTTTAATAAATCAAGACTGCAATACTGGAGATTTTAGTTTGCCTAAATTACCACCAAAAATGAGAACAATAAAGACAATTTATAAGTTTTCAAAAGGATAGCAGTCTACATTACAAATGATAATGGAACAGAATACAGCTGGTATCACTTTGAAAACAATTCTTATCTATTTATATTTTTCACTAACAAGATCACCCACTGCAAATCTGATTGGTGAATTCCTGTGCCACCAGAGGTTTAAAAAAAAAATAAGCTGAAAAGATCAGCAAAAAAATATTAAATGCAAGTGTGTATTAGATTTGTGCAATTATAAATAAATAAATATATATATATATATATATATATATATATATATCTTTTTTGCAGGACCACTCAATGGAGAATTTAAACTTTGACATTTGCCATTTCACAAAAGAGAAGGATTCACATAATTCTGGTTCGATGACAAATCGTTTATTGTTTAGCGAGGACATAACCAGAATATCTGTACAAAAGAGAGACTGCTGTTTCAGATAGCATGGCTTCTCTCCAGTTCTGGATGAGTTGGTGGTCCTGGCAGGGAACAGATGGAGGGGGATGCTGAAGTAAACAGTAGTTTACAAGCCCAGCTTGGTCCTTCTCCAGTGTCTCCTCTTGGAGTTGTATCTGCAAAAAGATTAGCAAAGATAAAGCGTCAAAAACACTCATTAAAAAATAAAATTAAAAAACAATAAGATTTTGGTAAACCGCACTGTTAAGGAACTAAAAATATTGCAAAAAAACAAAACAAAAAAAAAGCGAAATAACCACAAAGCTTAGTCTAGTAAACGCTATATATATATATATATATAT
>CAIGQW010055024.1:9961651-10023046 GCA_903798125.1 Danio choprae
AAGGTTGTAGATGATTCAGTGTGGAACAGACAATTCCAAACATGTAAATGTTCATACACTTACGCCATTTATACGTGGGGGAAACAGTTATTTATGCCATACTTTAATCAATTGTACATTCAATTAACAGAATTATTTAATAGTTTTTAAATTATTTCAATTACATTTATTTAAATTGAATTATATTAATCAAGTGACCTAAACCTAAATCATTTAAAACCTGTTTTGATTTTAATAATTTGCTACTGTGAGTTTAAATTTATTTATAGCTACTTCCCTATTCCTCAGTTTGAAAACATTTGCATTTAAAGTTCCCTAAAAGAATGCCAATTCATTTACTCATGTTTCTGCAAAAATATCTCCCTTCTGCTTAATAAAGATGCAAATCTTTGAACATCTTTGAGGCTTATACAATTATACAAGCAAGCAAAGCTCACTCAAATGCATACAATTTCTCAACACACACAATGCAAATACAAGCAATAATCCTATGAAATCTGTCTCCACTGTAGAGCGTTCACTGATCATATAGAGATGACAGTAATCATGACCCCACAGCAGAAGATGCTCTCAGCAGGATAATGACAGTACTCCCACAAAAATTTAGCACTGTAATTGCGTCCTGCTTTCATGCAGCCGCTAAACACAAACACTAACAGACTCTGGCTGCATGTGTTGTTAGCGGTGTTCAGTACAGCGGCTTCAGCTAACATTTCCGCCACACAACACCTCAACATACCTGATCTTATTGCCAGTTTTCATCCTAATCCACTGTGGGATCGGTCTGTTCTGCTTCTGCTTCTTGGCGAGGAAGCGTTTGATCCTGAAGGTCTTGTGCGACGCCTGAAACACACATGTGAAGAAAAACGTCACAAAATCTGCGATGGCTAAAGTTAGTCATCCCGCCAGCTATTTCATTCTCCATCAAACATTAATCTGACAAATATTCGGTTCCATCCGCTGAGACCATTAACCGAAGCACAAAAATATAGAGCTGTGAAGCAAAACATCTTCCTATTTAACGATGTTTAGAGATTACCACTCACCATTTCGGAGATCGCAATCCGTTCACCACTATGGCGGTAGTCGAAGAGGAGGAACCATGGGAAATGCTGCCGCTGTATATCCGAGTCACGAGCCGAGGCGCGGCTTTACTTCACAGCGACACTTAGCGGCTCCAAGAGCACATGACACTGCGCGATGCTGATGTATCCTGGCATTCTGCAAACCATACTAATTATATCCACAAAAATTACGTATTATTTTGGTCACTGTCTCATGAAATGGTTTTCCATATTTTGTGATTCATGTTTTTTTTTCCTTATTTGTATTTTTGAAATGCATTATGGGACCTTAATTTTCCTCCAAAAGCTTTTGATGTTGAAAAGTTAGAAAATTTGACTGTTATTGACATTTTTAATAGTTCGTCTGGGTTCATTCATTTTCTTTTTGGCTTAGTCCCTCATAAATCAGGGGTCACCACAGCGGAATGAACCAACCAACTTATACAGCATATGTTTTACACAGCGGATGCCCTTCTAGCTGCAACCCATCACTGAGAAACACCCATACACACTCATTCACACACATACACTACCCCTGGGTTGGTGTTGTAAATTATGGTACAAAAACCAGGTATTAAGCTGACAGTACATTTTCTGTTATTTTACAGACTAATTTCTCTATATATTATTTCTTATATATTATCTCAAACTACTAAAATGTCAATAAAAGTCACTTTGTTAAACTGCAGAGTTGAATTTTCAACATCAAAAGTGGACAGAGCAGAGATCAACATCCCATAATGCAAATAAACAGAAAACACTTGTGAATCACTGTTATGGAAATTGATTTATATACTTTTATATGCACTTTAAAATCTGTTCTTCTTTCCTTTTTCTATGTCTACATTACACAGTTAAGCCATGCGTGACCACTTTGGCGCCTGTTTATCATCAAGATAAGGTTGTATTCCATGTATGGTGACCTATGACCTGTACAGCCGTGTGGGAGATGGGATAGAAATATAGACGACTAAAAGAGAATCATGAGTGTTAAGATAACTGTGACGTGGCTCTGTGAACTGTGACGATAGATGTCACCTATGGCCTTGTGAGCTTTAGAGGGAAGAAACTAGATAAAAAGGGAACACACTCTTCTTTGAGTGTCGCACTCTGCAGGAACCTGTGTTACTGTAAGACTGTCTGACCTTCTTTGCAAAGAATAAAACTTTAAAAGACATCTTGGGTAAGACTTTGTCTTCTTTACCATTGAGAGAGCCTCCTTAAAGAAAATAGCCACAACAATCCCAAAATACGGAAACAGTTAATTAAGACTTTTTTTTACCGTGTATAATAAGAAATTATGAACTGTATATATAACTGTAATTGACATACAGTTAGTGAAAACGTTTTTAGCACTTGACGTTGTCATATTTAGTTTGATTTATCGGTCAGCCTTGTTACTGTGACTTTTGCTAAGTAATAAACTATAGAAACCTAAAAGTGAATTATCAGAAATTGTGTCATTAACTGAATTCTCCAAATAAGAAAATGATTTTAATGGCTGTAGACAACTGTAAACCACAGAACGTTTATCTTTCATTTTGTCTTGCTATCACATAGACTTCGGTCAAACCAACAACCCACTCAACTGTGAAAACACAGAATTGTTTTTAAAAAGCGTAATGCAATAAACAGAAAATAAATAAATAAATGAAACTTAACAGCATCACAGAGGATGTTTGTTTATTGTAATTCTTTTCACATTTTGACAAAGCTGCAACTGTATAAGGAAAACAAGCTGTGTTGAGTTCAGGATTCATTGAAATGGACAGCACGTGTGGCTGTTTCCAAATCAAGCTAACCAGACGTTGCGTTTTTTCTAGAGTTAATAGAAGCTTCAATTGCAAAACTATAAAAGGCCACATCTGTATTTTATTTGCATATAATTTAGTCAACTTGCAGAAAGAACTGACAGTGATCAAGGCATTGGCATCATAAATGGCATGGCTCTTTTTTCCCTAATCAGAACAGAAACGAAGCAGATCAGCAGGCTCATTAAAACAGCTACAGGCTACATCCATGCTTGAAGAACACAAATTCATTACTGATTGTCTGAAGTCTATGAAGGGTTTAGGTAAGGCTTGAAGCACGTTTCTAAAGCTAAGCTGTGAGAAATCTTAAGCAAGACCTTTTAGGAACTATGAAACAAGAAAAGCGTGTGAAGCAAAACAAGTTTGGCTGTGTACCAAAAGTAAGGTCACTTCGATTTACCATGGTCGCTTTGGCTTCTCTCGTGGTTATGCCCCGTTTCTCAGATCTAACCGTCGGTTAGGACTTGCCTTGCTCATGAACAGAAACACTGCCGGGCTCATTCAGGCACTGGAGGGCAACAGGTATGTGCTCTCATGTCATGGACAGAGAGTGTGTTTGTTTTTTTAACTGGGGGGATTTTGATGGCAGCACCATGTTTGTCCTGATTAGAACAGAGCCCCTCTTCGCTTGCGAGACATCCTTTCATGCGACACAAAGCTGCTTCCTCACTCGGCTGCTTTTTCTTGATTTTTCTTGGCCTCCCGCTCAGCTCTTTTTTCTGCTGCTGGTCCATCTCCTCCTGTTCCTCCACCTCCTCCGCGGTTACGGTTCCTCGACCCGGGCTGGTACAGCTGAATTGCAGGTCGATCCTAAAGCAGAAATGTCAAATGAGTAATATACATTAAGGATTGTTCCATCACTTTCCATCACTACAAAAGAAGATTGTTTGCACTCATCTATATAACTGCACTCAATTGTGATCATCATAAAAAAGACGTAGGTGAAAAGATTTCACAATAGTATCATGCAACGTGTTGTATCTTCCTAGTGTTTCATTATTTAATGCTTATTAAAATCCTGACACGACTGCAAGTTTGCGAAACTTTATTAATGCATCAGTTCATTGTGGCATGCCCAGAAAAAGCCTAAAGGTGCCCACAATCAAAATGATCCAATAACAGTCCCTACAAACGGTCCCTGACAGAAGAGAAGGAGAATTTACAAGATACACTCCCTTACCAAAAACATTTCCGCAGGTTACACAAAATTAAAGACTTTTAAGACCAATTTGAATGTAATTTAAGGCCAATATGACAATTTCGGTTTCATTTGTAGTAGTGAAACAGCTAATGTTATCTGCACTAACGAAAGAAACAAATTACAGAATTAAATAATAAAAAAACACAAATTTTAAAAGCACTGTTGGAGCCTTTCAATGATTATTAGAGTAGCGTTACATGGACATAAAAATTAGCACCCGCTTAAAATTATTTAAATATATCTCAAATTTAAAATCAGGCCTTAAAAATCTGAAATTCACTCAAATATTATGTTATACCTAGAACATAATATTTTAGTGAATTTCAGATTTTTAAGGCCCGATTTAAAATTTGAGATATTTTTAGACTGTTTAATACCGTGCAGAAATCCTGTAAGTGGGCAAATATTTAAGATTCTGGCTAGATATTTATTGCAATGATACAATTTTTCAAATTGTGAAAAAAGCTTCATTTTCATGAATACAATTGACCAGCAGTTATGCTCAACTTCACTTGATGTCTCTGGAATGTGCTGGAGTTATTTTTTTACATCTTTAGGATCTTTTATTCATGCTATTCATTATGACATAGTTTAAAGCACCTTATGCAATGTCAATATTTATTTCCACCAAGAGTTGCATTTACTATAGGCTAAAATTGTGTACTGATAACAGAACCCTGAGGCATTCACTGTCTGCTCCACCACAGAAAGACTTTTATTGGGGTTCAGGATGACTGGTGGTCAATTTCTGTGTGAAAATGAAGCCTTCACAATTTGAACCTATAACACTGTCATCCTGGAATATAGCCATTTTGGTTGTTTTGGCAATAGAAAGCTACACACAGCCTCAGTTTGGCTTTATACAATTATACAAAAGCCAGAAACATATTAATCCCTGCAATAAAAATTAAATCATAAAAGCTTTACTTAAATCAAATCTTGGGTGGCTGAAAAAACTCAATTGCGCTGGAAATTAAGAAAACAAATGCAAATAGAAAACCACTAACAAACTATGAAAACATCAATTTGAAAACACACACACACAGACACACACACACAAATTCTCACAACACATGCAAATCACAAACATGCTGCAAATAGCACAGACCACATTGGAAATGTGTCACTAACTAAACTAATTTCTATTAGCATGCATTTTCCAAACTTGCAGTGTGTTCGTGGCCACAAAACATCTATAAAAATAAAGATATTATAACTATATATATATATATATATATATATATATCACAAGCCAATATTTTATCATTCATGCTAGAAAATATTGAAGCGACCTCTGATACAGAGGTATCAGTGCCATTGTTACAGTTGCTGTGAAAACTATTACTTTTTTCAGTAATGAAATTGATTATTATAGTCTTATTATACTTATTGTATTGTATTATACTTATTGTAATACTTATTGTATTGTATTATACTTATTGTAATACTTATTGTACTGTATAAAAAAAGCATGCACCTTATTTCTCAGACGGTCCTTTCTGGCACTTTCCTCTTTTTTGTTGTCCCTTGATGACTTTTCAGGACGAGCACTGCCAGAGGACTCTCCAGTGTGTTCATTCTTCCTTTTCTCCCAAACGCGCTCCTTATCCTTCTTCCCTTCCTCCTCTCTTTTTCTGTAGGTGTTTTCTCCATCCTGATGTTCCCTTCTCCTCCTCCGTTCCTCATCCTGTCTTCTGATGCGTTCTTTCTCCTTCTGTCTTCGCTCTCTCTCTCTGTCCCGGTCTCGCTCTCTTTCTCCATCACGATCTCTGTACTCTTTATGTCCACCGTCCTCGGGTCTGCATAATAAAACAGGTTGAAATCATTATGAAACAAGAGGAAAATAACCTCAAAAAGTCCAAAGTATACATCAGTTTTTATTTGTGCGTGAGGATTGGTGTACAGTTGCAGGCAAATTTTGTAACAAGTGCTCACACATGGACTTTAAACTGTTTTTTGCACTACTTAGTTTGTCCACAAGGTGTCAAACAAACAGAGGAGACAAAACAAGAACAAACTGCTGAATACAGCAAGAACAACAGATGCCGGTTTAATGACATTAGATCTCAGTGACTCGATTTTATACAAGTACAAAGAGATCTTTAGATATACATAACTTCTAGACAATTAAAGCAGAGCTGGGCAATTAATCGAGGGCAATTTACATGTTCTAGTATAACCCCAGCATGTGATTCCAGATGGAGCAGCATTTACTACACAGAGTGGAAGTATACTGATAAGAATCGTGTTCAAATTCGAATTCGATTTAATCAGAGTATAATGAAATAGAGATAATCATTCTGTGATGATGACCAATGATTGCGTAGCTTCTCAGAGAACTATGACTGAGTGAATGCTGCTACATGCATGTGAAAAATACCATGTATAATGACCTTTAACACTAAACTCACTTCATAATTCAGTCGAGTATTTGAAATAAATCCTTCTGTGACATGATTCTGTAGTCGTGTGATTATTAATCACGCTGAAACAATGGTATTAGTCAAATCTTCTCATTTTTCAATTTTGCTATGGGGATTTGCTGGGTTTCTTCTTTGTGGGTATTCATGGCTATTTGAAGTTTTGGGCTTTTGGAGGATTTAGTACTCATCACAGAACTTCAACAATTCCAGATTTTGCACATACTGGCAATTTCTCAATATGCGTTCTTCAAGATGATTTCTAGATAGAGGATGCATAGAATGTAGACTTGACCGCAGTACTCGCTCTAGAAGTCCCAGATGTCATTGCAGCTGAATAAATGAGGTGGGAGCTGCAGCATTTTATATAACTATTTATTCTTAAAGTTCAGAGATATAACTTCTTTATCTCAGGAGTTACCTTAAATGAGATGGTGAAAGTAAACATTAACATAAATAAAATCTTAATAAAGGCATAAATACATTAGGGGTGTTTATTCGCTTAAATTAGATTTATTAAAATCTGTTTTTTATGTATTGCGCAAAGTATATTTGTAAGGGTTTTGTGTATGTTAAACAATAAATTGTTGTACGATTGCTGTAATGTTTAAATAATTTTCTGATAAAATGCGAATGAAGAATGAACCATCTTATTTCTCAGGAGGCGTTCTGTGTTCTCACAGTCTTTGTTCTTCCGAGGTAACTTGGCAAGACCTCTATGCAAAGATCTCCATGCATTCTTAAAATTGAGAAACATCCCACATCTGATGGATAATACTTTGAAATGCTATGCATTCTAGTATGCTAAACTGAAGTATACCTTATGAATAAGGCAGAGAATCATTTTCATCTGTGCACTAGTGTTGTGGGAAATCTAACTTACTTTCCCCCTTTATCCTCTCTGTGTTCACCATTCTGCCGCTTCTTTGGGTCTCCTCCAGAAGGTCGATCTTCCTTCTGTCTCTCCCTGTCTTGTTTCTTGGGCTTGTCTTTTGGCTTTTCAGTGTCACCATCATCTGCTTTCTCTGGTTTTCTCAAGAGCTGAAAGGCAAAACAACTGGTGTTTAAAATTTGCTCTTTTTTATTTTTAAAGTGCTTTTTTAAACAGCAGAAATAAATCTGCAAGTAATAAAGTTGTGTTCAATACTGATAAATAATAAGACATGTTTCTTAAACAGCAAATAAAATAAGAACGATTTTGACATTCATTTACCTCTTCCTAAAACCCATTATAAAATCTTACTAAGTATAGAATTATTGTATGTAATGTAAAATAAAATGAATACAAGTTGTAAATAATATACGAACCTTGATTTTTGGCTGCTCATCTTTATGTTGGTCCTTATCCTTATCCTTTTCAGATGCCTTTTCCACTTTTTTCAGTTTCTCAGCCTCTTTTCTTTTTCTTCTGTCCTCCTCTCTCCACTTACGCCGTTCTTCCTCTCGCAAGCGTTTGCGTTCTATCTCTCGTCGTCTCCGCTCTTCCTTCTTCTCTTCTCTGATCCTCTGGAAAGGTGAGAAGAGAATACATAATCACACATAAACACAGAGTTGGCATATCATGGTAATCAAATGAACTGGTTAATGAAGTAAATATTAGGATACCCATTATAATCCTTTACCTGTTTATTCTTAAGGAAGTCCAAGAGAGGTGTTGTTTTCTTAGCTGGGGAAAGAACATTTAATATGATTATTTCAAACGAGAGTAAAAAAAACTTTTTTTCATCTGTGGTTTTGTGCTGAAACTCACAACTGAGTTCCTTCGTCTTGGCCTCTATTTCCTCTAATAAAATCTCAGGATTGGAAGGACTTTTTTCCTCATCACCATTGTAGAACTCCAAAAACTTTTTGTAATCAGCATCTAATAGGAACACAGATAAATAAATATTTAATATTTTACCACATTAACTATTGTTCGCCGTTATATCAATCAAATGAAATAATAATAATGATACTTCACCATCATCAATTGTTCCACTTTTGGCATCCTTCTTCTTGCTCCTTTTCTTAGAAACTTTCTGGAATGGTGCAAACTCAACAATTGCTGGATATTCTTGTCCTATAATAGGCATTACACATAAAACAGAGAAGTTTAGTTACGAAAGTTTACAGACGAGTTTGCAACAGTTCTTAGACTAAACATGAACAAATAAAAATAATAACAATTACTACTCATCTGAACAACCTCAAAGGTACAATGTCTAAAACAATTCTTACAAAAACTACCGTTAAGTGCACAAACAATGAATGCCTGGTATAATGACATCTAAAAGCCAAACCTCGATTATCAATGAAGACATAGCCATCAAAACGGTCTCTGAAGAGAACAATGTCATCTTGATTTTTGAAGTTCAGATAAGCTCTTGCAAACAGGTGAGGGAAAAGACTGCAAAAAACAAATGCACTGATCAGTCATCATATACCTTTTATTTGTTTTTCGCTCTTCCTTTTTATTTCATAAAAGACAGCATCTGCAAACCTAGTATCACTAGAGAAAAACTCCAGGTAATCAAGCTCTGGAAGAGGCTGCAGTTGTTCCTCTAAGTCTTCTTTAGTTAGAGTCGGAGGGAGACGTCGGATCACAATCTAAAATAACAGTGAACAAAAACAACATTAAGCAATATTGAAATTACTTGCGCAGAGTATATTGAACAGTTGCATATATAATCATATATTATTATGTTCATATACAACGATGATTGCTGCATTATTACAATACTACCAAAATCTAGTGATTGGAGAAAGTTTTTTATATTATTATTGGAGGTTATCACCCTTGTCCCAACCAGCAATCACCATAAAAGTTAGAAAAACTATCAAGTTTATCTGCATTTACAATGTAACGCTATGTGTTTGAGTAAAGCGTAATATTTAGATTTTTAGTCTGTAAACATTCTTCCAAATTTAAAATAATTGCCATTTAATTCATTTCTTTTCCAGAAAATAACAAAAATGTGCCAAAGGTTTAGACGTTTATATTATTATTTTTTAATTAAAATTGTTTATCTGACCTACTGTCACTTGCTGAAAAAGCTTTAAACGACGATCTTTTTATTTGCAATTATTTACAAGCAATATTATCAGACCTTTACAGAATCAAACAAATATTTACTCAAATTTACTTAATTATTAATTTTATTCAAACATGTCTCCATCCTCGTGCCAAGAAAATGCCAAATCCCTGCAGTGAGTGGAAACTTTGACAGGGGGATTTGCTAAACAGTGTTCAAACATGCAACGCTTAAATCAAACAGCAAAAAACCACATGGACATGTCAGTATGAACACAGTCACAAACGATAAAGAAACGGAGTATTTCAAATCAAAGCGATTAGCGGCTCTGTTTACAGTCTATTTGTAGCAGGAATGTAGCCAGCTAGCCTGCTAACTAACTACCTTTGTCATAGCCTCCTTCTTCTCTTTACATAGCTTCTCTTGTTTATCATTTTCATCACATTTTATTTCAACTTTCTTTTCTCTGGGACGCGTGTTTTCTTTGTCCTCCTTCATGATCCCCGGCCAACTTTTGCAGCGACGTGTGACTTGTTCCTTGATGTTGTTTGTCGTGTTTGCTATCAATGCTCAACTTTCCGCAGTTGTTTCTCCGTAACACCAGCAGGCATCTCTGATTGGCTACGGCTCATGACGCAATAACGCGAGTAGCGTCAACTCTTCCGCGTCTACTCTGTATTCTAGTTGAATTATTTTTCTTTCTGGGAAAACTCAACTTCCATGATAATAAGTGACTGTTGATATGAGCATTCATGTGAATTATATTCAAAAACAGCCTGTGAAACGAAGACGCGTGTGGCAAGCCGGTTTAATATTTCATCTATATGTTCTAGTATCATTTATATAATGCTTACTTGTTTATATTAGTATCTTTTTTATTCAGAACAAGCTTCACGTTAATGTTTAGCCCAGAGAAAGATTAATTAATTAATTATTTATTGTGGTTGACAATTGTTAGGGCAGTGTGAACATGACAGTAATTTATTGCCAACTTGTTTGTTGGTGTTTGTTGGCTTTCCTCTGTGTGGTGTGAATTGTGCTTTAGATGCCAGAACTAATTATTATAGAGTTCTTGTTCATTACTTACTTATCATCAGGGCTTGACATTAACTGTTTTGATCACCCGTCACTGTGAAAATGTGAATATTCATTTATTCATTCATTTTCTTTTCGGCTCAGTCCCTTTATTAATCTGGGGTCGCCACAGCGGAATGAACCACCAACTTATCCAGCATATGTTTTATGCAGCGGATGCCCTTCCAGCTGCAACCCATCTCTGGGAAACATCCACACACACTCATTCACACACATACACTACGGACAATTTAGCTTACCCAATTCACCTATAGCGCATGTCTTTGGACTTGTGGGGGAAACCGGAGCACCCGGAGGAAACCCACGCGAACACGGGGAGAACATGCAAACTCCATACAAAAATGCCAACTGACCAATGCCAACTGACGCTCGAACCAGCGACCTTCTTGCTGTGAGGCAATTGTGCTACCCACTACGCCACCGCCGTTGGCATAGTGTGTGATTTGTATTTCTCTTGTTGTAATATGTGTACATATGCAATAAAAAAATAATTTTAATAAAGATTAAACGGCTTGCCATATTATGGCTCCCAGTGAAGAGCCACAAAGCGGCGCACTGCGAAGGTTCCGATGCGGAAGTGAAACATTCAACCCTCGGAAGTTGTTTTGGTGACCGTCATAAGGGCAGACATTTTGGCCAAGGTAGACGACAATTTTTATTATGATTGAAAAAGTATTACATTAAATAGACTATCCACTGCAGCGGGTTTTTGTGTTTTTACGCCTATATTTCAGCACAGTCATGTGGTGGCACGAGGTATTGCCTGGCTTAGCTATTATGACAGTTTGTCTGTGCATTCCTGGCATTGCGACGTCTCAAATCCACAAGTTCACAAACGGTGGGAAGGTGAGTGAGGATGAAATTTATGTTTGCATTCACATGGGTTATTGAGTACATGTTTTTCAATAGTTAAAGGTTATATTTGAAACGTGTATTTATGTATATGTCCCCGTTACGTTGGATCTGCAGCATTTAGCACTGTTCTTTTGAACTTTAGGAAAAGCGGGTTGCACGGGTGCCATATCAGTGGTACCTTATGGAGAGAGACAGGAAACTGTCTGGATGCAATAAATATTACGTCTCCAAGGTATGAACTTGTGTTCATTTGAGTCATTGCTGATTGTGTGTATGCATTAAAGCAGTCGACTTTAATTTCTTATTTGTTTATTTCACAGGGACTTGAAAACATCAAGTGAAATGCCACAGTGATGAAACTGAAATGTAAATTTTGTCCATTCATATATTAAAAGGTTGTCCTTACATCAGTAGTGTGCTTGCTGTTGTCATTTTTGTTCATGTTTGAAGTATTTTACAGCTACATTGCACTGTTATGATACTCACTCGTTATCACTGGTTGAATATGAATGTCAACATTTGTTTATGGTTAGTTACCTGACGTTTTAGTTAAACGGTTCCCCCCCTAAAAACCAACTATTATCACTTACACGCATGATTAAATAATTCACCCTTCTACATTAATCAGTGTTCTTAATGTAAAAAAAAAATTGGCACTTTAAATGTTTTGTTTAGTGCAAGAAAATATCAAGAAGATATCAGTATTTCATCTAAAAGTCAATTTGTATTTACTTAGGATGCAAAATTAACACTATTTTTTGAGAAATTGTGCACATGTAAGTTCAAACTACAGAAATAAATATCTTTAGTGCTGTATGAAAATTAATTTCGATTGAGAAGTTTGATTAGTTCCTATTTTAATGAATTTGTTTTATGATAATCTAACTTTGCTTTAAGCAAATTTGACATACAACAAGAGTTTATTTCATATTTTTGCTTTTTGCATGTCTTGATTTAAGAATCTTTAAACATTAGTGCTAGAAGTCGAGAACTGAAACTTGAGTACTTTAAAACATTACATCACAATATTTGAGCTTGTATTCTCTTTAAATAAACATTTTTGGATTAGTCTTAAAAAGCCTTTCAAAAATCTTAAAATGACTGATTTACAAACACAGCAATGTATACACATAAATGGTCTACAAAAGTAATTCTATGATGTATTTAAACAAATCTACAGAAAGCTTTAAAATATACAAAGTACACATTAAGTGCATAGTGGGGTTGTGATATTTATATAATTATACAGGATGCATAGAATCCTTTGACAGCTTTAAGTAGATTATCAGCAGACGTAACACATAGTAATCCAGTCCTGTTATTTGGTTAAGAAAATCAGGAGCACTTCTTACATCCATTTAGCAGTGGAGTGGAGAAAACCGAGATGACAATCAAGAAGTATGCGGACATTACTTATTTTTAATACAAACCATAATGCTTCGAGCTCCTAGGCCTGGGAAAGTAACGCAATAAAATTTCTTCAAAACCATAACATGATACTCATTTAGTTATGCTCAGCTCTTTAAAAAGTAATCACATGATGGGAAAGCTTGACTTATGGCACCCCAACATATCTCTCACAGCAGGAGCTTTTGAGCTGTATACGACATAAACATAATGCAGATAACATTATTAAAGGATAACTGTCAGTGAAAGTTTAAATCACCTTTTTGATCACTACTGAGCAGACTCAGGCTCCAAATGTTGTCTTTGGTGCAAGATGGCAGCTGACATAACTGGAATATTTTGGCTTTACTTTTTTTTTGTCATCCATCTATTTTTTTAATAGTCTACAGTTGTTTGAAGCCACACTGTGAAAATTCATGTTGTGTGTATATACACGCATATACACACACACACACACACACACACACACACACACACACACATGTTAAAAGGAGGGTGATGCTTGAAATCATTGTTCTTTCATTGTTAACCATGGTGACCTGCAAAGAAACACGTGCCGCCATCATTGCGGTGCATAAAAATGGCTTCACAGGCAAGGATATTGTGGCTACTAAGATTGCACCTAAATCAACAATTTATAGGACCATCAAGAACTTCAAAAAAAGGGGTTCAATTCTGGTTAAGAAGGCTTCAGGGTGTCCAAGAAAGTCCAGTAATCGCCAGGATCGTCTCCTAAAGAGGATTCATCTGCGGGATCGGAGTGCCACCAGTGCAGAACTTGCTCAGGAATGGCAGCAGGCAGGTGTGAGTGCATCTGCATGCACAGTGAGGTGAAGACTTTTGGAGGATGGCCTGGTGTCAAGAAGGGCAGCAAAGAAGCCACTTCTCTCCAAAAAAAAACTTCAGGGACAGATTGATCTACTGCAAAAAGTATGGCGAAGGGATTGCTGAGGACTGGGGCAAAGTCATATTCTGAGATGAAGCCCCTTTCCGATTGTTTGGGGCATCTGGAAAAAGGCTTGTCGGGAGAAGAAAAGGTGACCGCTACCATCAGTCCTGTGTCATGCCAACAGTAAAGCATCCTGAGACCATTCATGTGTGGGGTTGCTTCTCATCCTAGGGAGTGGGCTCACTCACAATTTTGCCCAAAAACACAGCCATAAATAAAGAATGGTACCAAAACACCCTCCAACAGTAACTTCTTCCAACAATCCAACAATAGTTTGGTGAAGAACAATGCATTTTCCAGCATGGTGGAACACCACACCATAAGGCAAAAGTGATATCTAAGTTGCTCGGGGACCAAAACGTTGAAATTTTAGGTTCATAGCCTGGAAACTCCCCAGAACTTAATCCCATTAAGAACTTGTGGTCAATCCTCAAGAGGCGGGGGGACAAACAAAAACCCACTAATTCTGACAAACTCCAAGAAGTGATTATGAAAGAATGGGTTGCTATCAGTCAGGATTTGGCTCAGAAGTTGATTGAGAGCATGCCCAGTCGAGTTGCAGAGGTCCTGAAAAAGAAGGGCCAACACTGCATATACTGACTCTTTGCATAAATGTCATGTAATTGTCGATAAAAGCCTTTGAAACGTATGAAGTGCTTGTAATTATATTTCAGTACATCACAGAAACAACTGAAACAAAGATCTAAAAGCAGTTTAGCAGCAAACTTTGTGAAAACGAATATTTGTGTCATTCTCAAAACTTTTGGCCACGACTGTATATGTAAAACATCATGTAATGTTTGTAAAATACACAGACCATGGCAGATTTTATAGTATTATCAACTTCAAAATCTATACTTCTCTACTATATAATAAGTGTGAAACAGTAACAAAAGAAGCATGCCCAAATTCACTCTACTCATTGTCAGGCAAAAAGATGACACATTATTTCTGCCAAGCTACTATGTGCATATGATGGACACTTCACTATCCCATGAGGCCACTGGAAAAAAACTCTAAATGGTAGTGAAGCAACACAACTGACACTTGCAGTTCACATGACAGTTACATCATGGTGAATGTAATATGCCCATATAACATTATATCCACCTTATTTTTTTTATGTGGAAGCAAGTCATTTTCTGTGAAACTGAGGGTGTACACTGCAAAAAAATGCTAGGTTATGCACAATTTCTTCATGTTGTCCCAACACAAATCGATTAAGTTAACTTTATAATTTTTACAAATTTACGTGGCTTGAACATTAAACAATTAAGTTGTCCCCAAAAAAAACTTAAGAATTGTGTTGTTTCAACTCATTTTAAATAAGTAGTTTGAACAAGCAGCAAAAGTCATTTGTTTGAGTTTAAGTGCAGTAAACTTTCAAACTTTTGGGTTGGAAAAACTTGGAAAAGTTTGCAGTATCAAACAGAAAAACAGACTCAAAAATGATGTTTGGTCCTTGTTCAAACTACTTATTTAAAATAAGCTGAAACAACACAACTCAACTCAACACAACTTAATTGTTTTATGTTCAAGCCATTTAAATTTGTTAAAACTTTTAAGTTAACTTAACTTCTTTATGTTGTTCTGACACAAATTGATTGTGTGTAACCCAGAATTACTTACAGTGCAAGCCATTCAGTACAAGTAAAAAAAGAAGCAAATAACACCAGACTCAAGACAATTACAAAGGGCTATGCTTACAGTGGATAACATGACCTATCCATTTATTTCAACGCAAAACACGCATTACATAAATTGCATTGCAGTGGCTTTTGAATTGAGTTCTACTGATCACAGTTTATTATTTCTGATTTTAAAATGTACACATCAGTTTAGGCCTTCTCACTGTGTATTATACACATAATCAACACATATTAAAGCAAAATCTGTGTCTTGCGCCGTGTTCATTTTAAAAAAGAAAAACAAGGACAAACAGACTGAAAATCGAATTCTGCGGGACCATCTACTTCTCATCTTTGCCTTTGGTTTTTCGGTAAACCATTTCCCTGAAGCTGGAGAGGATTTTGCTCTCCCTCTTCCTCCTTTCCTCTTGGTTAAAGGATGCAAGCGCTCTCTTCTCATCAGCACTGTAGATCTGGTTTTCCTTTCTCAGACGCACAGCCTCCATACGCCGATGTCTGACGGTATAAAGAAAAAACATTTTAAAACATATTGACATATTGAATAATAGTCTATGCTTATGTGGCTGGAAGTGCATAAACCATATCCCAGAGTAATTGGCAGTAGGGATGGGCAATATGGACTTAAAATATTGTAACAATTGCATTTGTTATTGCATTTATTGCAATAACAATAATTTTGATAATAATTTACATGTATTCACTGACAGATAAAAAAAAGTCCCAGAATTCTGGGTATTTTATACACATTAAAATATATTTATAGTGCAATGCTAATTGACCTAGCCTTTACAACATAAAATAGCATGATTTCTTCTTTATTCTCTGATATTAAACAATATCTGGTCATAAAAATGTGTGGGTTTTTTTTTTTTTATTTCGACTGGTGTTATGTGGTGAATTTAGAGTGAAAGTATGTCAAGTAGAGTGAAAGTACATAAATCTCAGTTTGTAAGCAGGCTCAAGCATGGAAAACCATCACACTTGTACTACTGCAATAGTAAACAATGGCACAGATCAATTATAAGTTTTATTGTTATTATGATAATTTTAAAAATGTATCATGGGGTTACCAGTATATTGAAAACAATAAAATATCGCCCATCGCTAATTGGCAGTTCATTCCTCTGTGGCAACCCCTGATAAATCATGGAATAAGCCAAGACAAAGTGAATAAGTGAGTGAGTCCATGTCTAAAAGCTATATTATTATACCTGCTTCCACTCATGACATAGCCAGATTTCTCAAACTCTGCAATCTCATTACTGGTCAAGCCGATTTCTCCTCTTCTTGGGATACGTTTTCCTGCTTTGACGAACTCTGCCATGGCGGCACCTTCACCTGGCAGTAAAGCGTGGCCAAAACTACAGAAAACATAACAGAAAGTTGTAGCAGCTCCAGGGATATCAAGTTGAAAAATTATATTAAACTTAAAGAAAGAAGCCTTCATGTTCTTACTCTAAAGGTTTATCATCTTGGGACAGGTGAGTGAGTGGAGCATCGGGACCAACCACATGTTCTCCAACGCAAGTTTTCTCAACCCATGAGATTTCATTAGCGTCCTCTTCATCCTCTGAATGTTCACTGCTAGAGCTACTAGTCTCCTTCTGATTCTTCTTAGCCTTCTTCTTCTTTGACTTCTTTCTGCCAGGACAAAATCACGCCATTGCATTAAACAGCTCAAGCTTTGATGATTCAATATACAGTTACTATAGATTAAAAACAAGATTCTTACTTTTTATTTTTCTTCTTTCTTTTCTTCTTCTTCATCTCTTCTGCTAAATTATAGAATCATACAGATAATCGTAATATATAATTATACACGTTTTTAAGAATGATAATGCTTGAAAGTTTTTTGCCACAGAATAATAATAAAAACTCTTTATTATTAAATACAGTAGAATATTTAAGATTTTGTTTCCTGATAATGTGATTAATAAAATGCAAGTCAGTGCATCCTGCTTAATACAACCTAAAGTTTTTGTCAGCAACTATATGTATTAATTCTGTGTTGACAATATAGGGTTTATTTTGGACTCAATGTGCCTCTCAATCTCCAAGGACTACGGTTTTAGCTAAAAAAAAAAAATTATAAAAACATAAAATATGTGACCCTGGACCACAAAATCAGCCTTATGTTGGACGGATATATTTGTGGGAATAGCCTAAATTGATTATTTAATCCCTAAAAATCATTCGAATATCATGTAAAGATCATCTTCCATGGAGACTTTGTTGTGAATTTCTGTATTACTTCTGTAAATATATCAAAATTGAGTTTTTGTTTAGTAATATGCACTGCTAAGAACTTGGTTGCATCTCGGACAAATATTGTACTATACCATCAAACCATACATTTATTTATTGCTACAGTTTATTTATTCCAATTATTAACTTGCCATTTTGAGTTTATATTTTGCAGGTCTTTCAAATGTTACTTTTTTCTTACAATTGCAAGAGAAAAAAACTGATGTATAAGATTGTGAGATAAAAAAAAAGTCACAACTGCTATTATTTTCCCCCTCTGGTACAAACAGGCTTCCATAAAATGTAATCCAGAAAAATAAATAAAGAAGTCTGCAAACCTTCAGAATCACTTTCTGACTCGCTGTCTTCCGACTGCTTCTTGTTTTTCCTCTTCTTGGACTTCTTCTTCTTCTTCTTTTTCTTTTTCTTCTTTTCCTCTGTCAACACGATAGCAGCCATTTATAATGTTTATTAAAATTTTCATGCTCAGAAAAAAGGTATAATGAAAAATAAATTAAGATATTAAAGTATCATTTACCCTCTGAACTTGAATCAGAGCTGCTGTTCTTCACATCCTCTTCTACAGGAGTGTGTTCATCTGAGCTATTACAAGACAGCAGATAAAACATTTAAATGTACTATGGATATATTACTGTAAATAGACTGTTCTTGCTAGACAACTGTTGAAGAGAACGAAATCGTAAATTCTTGATAAACAGGGACCAAATATCACTAATATAAACTGAACTTGCTTTAATAGGAAAGGCCACTGTGATTCTTTTCTCATCGATAATAAATAACTTGAGCCTCAAACAAATGTTTGTGAAAACCATTGTGTTCTAGAGAGTAACTATAAAAATCATTTGGAGGCTGGCCTTTCTCTCAGATGTTTTGTTGCCACAATTATTAAACCAACATTTGAGATGGCATAAGATGGGATTGGTTGACTGGTTTGTCGTCCAATCACATCATCTGTCAGCAAATGTGTTTCTATCAGAGAATATCCTGTACAATTGAGCACACAAGAATTTTATGCTCATCATACAGCACTTTATAATGTAATATCGTAAAATGTGCATAATATAGGTGGATGGAAACTTGTCTACTGTGTTGTTGTGAATATGTACTTACTCAGGTTCTCTGACTCTTGGAGAATATCCCCAAACCTCTGGACATCCGATTTCACCAATTCTCTCTCGTTCCTGCAGACGCCTTGATATAGAAATACGGAAGTCACACTTAAAGCCTTAAATGTCACCATGTACATTCTTTTTTTTTTTTTTTACTTTCCCTGACAAAGCATATCAAGCATCACTTTCATGTGTGAAGTTGTGAATTGAAAAGTGGTGTGACAGTTAATGGGATAGTTCACCCAAAAATGATCATTCTGTCATCATTTACTCATCTTCCTCTGTTAAACACAAAATCATATACTGATGAATGCTGGAAAAAATATATTATTTTATGCTATTATTGTTCATACTATGGATGTGAATAGCTGCTTTTTGTCATTTTTCTTCAGAGTATCTTGTTTTGTGTTCAACGGAAGAAAGAAATTCAAAAAATATTAGAACCACTTGAGTGTCAGTAAACGGTGAGGACGGTTTTTTGTTGTTGTTTGTTTGGGTGAACTATCTCTTTAAGGGGTTATACGTTTTAAGCAGTGTATGTTTTCATGTATATGTATTTAAGAAGTATAATGAGAGTCTGTGTCTGACCTCGCGATGAAGGCTTCTTGTCTCTGTCGTTGAGCGTCGTCTCTTTTCTCGTAGTAATCGGAGAATCCGTGATCTCTGTCCGACCAGTTCTGTCGGTCCCTTTCCCTTGACCTCGAGCGACTGCGGGAATACGCCATTCGGAAGCGGTTTCTGCTCCGGTCTTTGTCGCCGTGTCGTGATTTGTGCTCGTCTTCATGGTTGTGTCGGTGTCTGTCCGGGGATCGGCTGCTGGAGCGGCTGTGCCTGCGTCTCCTCGGGCTCACCGAGCCCGAATGTTTCACGTCCAGCTCAGGCATTACTACAATATAACGACGTCTATTATTCCCTTATATTGTTCGGTTAAAAGCGACGTATTTGTTACGTTTTGCTAGTCATGTCGCAGTTCACTTAGAACAAGGCAAGCTAATATAGCTAGATAAGTACATTAGCAAACAGCGGTTTTAGCACTGCGACAAAATACTTAATTGTGTATATTATGATTGTGTTGAGACTCACCGAGAAACCTAAAAACAACTTAAATGCAAAACATGCACACTAGCAATGCTGAATCCAACTTTAGACCACTTGTGTTTATGTTTCCGCTACGCTAAATTCTTCTAATATAACGTACATCTCATTGGGATGAAACGCGCTCAATATCGCCCCCCGGAGACCTGGAAGACACTTATTAAACCTTTTATTTTGACACCAAAATGGCACTTCAATTTGTGAAAACTGCATACTTTTTATTTAGGGAACGACATTTCTTAGGTGTATTTCAAAATACACATAATAATTACTTTTTATACATGTTTCAAATTATTTTAAGCGATATAACAATTTTAGGTGACACGGTGGCTCAGTAGTTAGCACTGTCACCTCATAGCAAGAAGGTCGCTGGTTTGAGCCATGGCTGAGTAAATTTCTGTATGGAGTTTGCATGTTCTCCCCATGTTCGCGTGGGTTTCACCCAGGTGCTCCGGTTTCCCCCACAAGTCCAAAGACATGCGCTATTGGTGAATTGAATAAACTAAATTGACCGTAGTGTATGTGTGTGAATGAGAGAGTTTATGGGTATTTCCCAGTACTGGGCTGCAGCTGGAAGGGCACCCGCAGTGTAAAACTATGCTGGATAAGTTGGCGGTTCATTCCGCTGTTGCGACCCCTGATGAATAAAGGGACTAAGCCAAAGGAAAATGAATGAATAAATGAAAATCTCTAATCACTCCATGTCTCTTGGAAACACTGTGCATTTTTTAATTGTGCTTCATTCAGGTGAGTGGGCTTGACAAACCACCTGTAGAAACACTCTTCTCTCTTATGCACCTGACACTTTATCTAAACGCCACCTTACAAAGACTCAATGTTTACTATAAATGTACCACAATCATGTTGCACTGCTTGCTTCAACCTTAAATACCTCTTGCACAATATTAGACCTTAAATACCTTTTTTTTTGCACAATATCCTGCACAACATCGTTCAGTCTCATGTAAAAGTACTTGTATAGCCTGTCTTATGTGTATAGTTTAAGTATTTTATTCTATTTTATAATATATGTTAGTTATGCATAGGTTTTTTATAATAGCTCTTATGTCCAGTGTTGTGGTTGTACTTATGATTAATCCATGTAGCACCGTTGTCCTGCGAGACACGACATTTCGTTCCTCTGTATGTCCACACATGTAGCGGAATGACAATAAAGCACGACTTGACTTGACTTGAAAAAGACCTTGTTTAAATGTGCTTCATTATAAAACAGATTTCTTTTTACAGATAAAATAAACATTTATGTGTTTTTAAATCTGTAAAATATGCATGAGAAAATCTGAATATCAATAACTACACACACACACACACACACACAATGCATATAATAAATATGCTTAAACTTTCATTGTAGCTTCAGCTTTTGAATTTTTCAGTTTTTGAAAAGTTATATATTTCAACAATGTAAAAACGTTATTATTGCACTGCATTATGTAGTTGTTCTCCTCAAACATATATTTATACTTGTAATAGATTTAAGTTAATTTTCAATAGTCTCTTCTGGGCTCATTATCATTCCTCACACGTCTGTCAGACAGTCGTGCGCGCCACCGGTCGGCTGGCGGAGGCGCGCGCCCGAGACTCACACAAGGAACTCGAGCTCGTTGTTTTCTCCACGGCAACAGACTCACGTTATCTCTGCCGTTATTGTTCCTCAGTAAAGGCACTTGTGGATTTGATCGGGTCGCTCTGCAGGTATACGATTTTGGGCATGTATTTCTAGTCACGAGAGAGATTAGAACTTTAATGAATCTTTTTTAGCCCACATATGCGTTGCGGCGCATCATATATCCAGATAGGCCGCGCGCTGCCGCCAAACCAGGAAGGAGAGTTGAATTGAGCCATTTGTTTTTGTTTTCACTTTGACCGCTGTCCACCACTTCACACTGTTATCGCGCCAGTTTCACCGGCATAGCGTTTTATTTAGGCACGTCAAACTAGTCCTAGCACTGGTTTAATGTCACTTTTCGCATGTCTCTTTATGCATGTCTTTTGTTGTTGTAGAATTAGCCAGCTAGCGTGCATATGCAGATGCTAAAATGTGTTGCTGTGAATTTAGAAGAACATATTGGTAGTAAACGTTAACGACATAACGACTTGAGAGAAAATATAATACAAAATCATGCTTTATTTTTTCATTGCTAGACAGTAAAATATGTCTGTGAGTATATCTCTTTCTTTATTGAAAGCAGTATGGTGTTTACTTTTTTAACATTACTTGTTACACGTTTTCTGTAGATGATATTGTTATAACAATAAATTATACATAATTACATTTTAGTTCTCATCCTGACGCTAACCATATAGTAGTTAATGAAGTACTCACCATAAAAAAATTTAATCTAGCTTTTACTGTAAATGTTTAAATTAGGCATATCAAATTTTCTTGTTGCGAGAAATTTACTAAGAAACTATGAATTAAATTTAATAAATGGTTTACATGTAGCTTTCATCATCAGTTTAGTTTAATGAAGAACTGGAGTGTTGAAGTGTTAACAAGCGACAGGCCTATAAAGAATCAGAACATATTCAGTCAATATCATGGACATGTAGGCCACATTGACATGTGATTTAAATGTTTATATTTGCAACTAAAAACCTAGTCTTTAAGGATTTGGTGCTGTGATAATGCAACAATCATATGATCTTTAAAAGCATTCTGAAAATGTAAATAATATTCATAATCATTATATTAACAATAATAAAATTTTGCCCATGAATATATTGTTATAAGTTGAAACTGTCAAATGAAAGTATCCCCCCTTCCCCCCTCAGGCATGTCGAAACTGAAGCTAATATCAGTAGTGGACACTCAGTATCCAGCATCACTGTTGAAGTCCATCAACGATGAGCGGCACAGCGGTTTATTCTGTGACGTCACCATAGTCGTGCAAGACCGCAAGTTCAGGGCACACAAATGTGTTCTGTCTGCCTCAAGTACCTATTTCCGACAACTTTTTTCTGTAGCTGGAAAAGTTGTAGAGCTGAACTTCATAAAGGCAGACATATTTGACATGGTCCTGAATTACATTTACACTTCCCAAATGTTCAGAGTTCGATCGGACAGACTTGAAGACCTCATTAGCGCCGGTCAAGTTCTGGGTGTGACTTTCATTGCTAATTTAGCAATCCCGCTCGCACAAGTCAAGGGATTACCCGGCCTGTCCAAAGATGGTGACAACAACATCGTCAGCTCTCCAGAGAAACATAAGGATGGAGGAGAGAATATGCCCATCATTACTGAGACCTTCTCACTGTCTGCAGAGGAGTTCAACATGACAGGGGCTAATACAGAAAAAGTGGACTCAGACAGTGATGATGTCCTTTTTGTGTCAAAAACTGAAGCCCCGCAAGCTCAAAAGACTAAAATATCAGATGTTCATAAAAACATAGACGGAGGACCAGAAGCTAAAAAACAGAAAGTCACAAACGAGGAAGAAGTCCCCTCTAAAAACTCAATACCCCAAGAAAAGAAATCTTCAGAAAGAAACGCATCACTCCAAAATAACCTTGATCCCGACGTTGTGATCCTCTCTAGTCCTGAAAGCAGTAGCAGTATTCTCACTTCTCCAGTAAGAACAGGGTCAAACAGCAATCCCACAACCCCGGCCTGTCTGGACAGCCTCCCTTCAGACCCTCAGAACACCTCGCTGCCTTCAGACAACATTGAAGTCCTTGGTGTCCAAAAGAAAAAGGTCCTCCTAGAGCACTCGCCCGATCATCCTGGAAAAATCACATTGTCGGATGTAAGGTCGTCATATAGTAGCAGTAATGGACCAACCAACGTAGTCCCAGCACTTTCAGTGAAGAAGACAATAACATTAGACAAAGCCTCGGAAATTGATTCTCTATCGCCGGGTTGTAAAGTTTATGCCAACATAGGCGAAAACACCTACGACATCGTTCCGGTCAAAGACGATCCCGGGGAGGGAGCCGCTCCTGGTTGCAAGGCACAAATACAACACGACTCTCCCAACACAGCCAGTCTCTCGCCAAAAGGAAAGAAGAAGTCCAAGCCAGATCAGGAGGATCACTATGAGCTTATCATGGACGGAAAGACCTTTTACGTGTGCATTGTTTGCAAACGCCCGTACGTGTGCCTGACGAGCCTTAGGCGGCACTTTAACACTCACTCTTGGGAGCGAAAGTATCCGTGCCATTACTGCAGCAAGGTTTTCGCCCTTGCCGAGTACAGAACCAAACACGAAATCAGTCACACGGGTGAAAGACGGTACCAGTGTTTACTGTGCAATGAGATGTTTCTCAATTATCAGATTTTGTCCACCCACTGCAAGCAAGCGCACAACCAAGACCCTTCGGGGAGGAAAGAGAAAGACGACTCGGCCAACAACTTGTATCGGCTGCTGCCTTGTAAAACGCTGCAGTTCAAACCATATTCATTTGTTTCTGACGAGTCGGGGGGAAGCCCGGTGATTGGTGAAGACGGGACGATCCAATACGTGAACTCAGAAAAGGAGCACTTTACCAACCAGCCACTTCCATCTAACCAAAGCAAAGCACTGAGCTGGGATGACATCTTTGTAGAATCGGAAGGACAAAATGCTCGCCCTGGTCCACCTCCACGACCTGCAGACCAAATAAATGCCCAGACCAGGAACGAGTTTGAGTTTGTTATACCAGAGACATACTGAGCACACTTGTTCAGCGCTCTGGCTCAGGTGCCTTCTTCATTTCTTTGTGTTTTATTTGAAAGGCAGGTTGTTGTTGTGTATCTGTTGCAGGATAAACTAACAATGAAGTGACTGACCTTTTCTGACAATTTTCACTTACAATTCTGAGTTTGTATTTGATAATACAGAATTTATTTGTTTACCTCAAAATCTAAATTTCTGAGGGAGAAGAACAGCAAGAAAATAACTAAGGAAATAATTCTGACTTTTTCCCCCCTCAGAATTGGGACTAGGCTAATGACTTTTATTATGTTAGAATTAAGAATGTTGGTATTTATTGCAATTGCAGGTCTACATCTCCTTATTTCAATACACTCACAATGCTGATGGGGAAAAAAGTCACAATTGCAAAAAAAGTAAGTCAAGAAAATTTCTTGACTTAATATAAGTTTATTTCTCAACATTTTGCCTTTTTTACAATTGTTACATATTTCTCTGAATTGTAAGATTGTCTTGAAATTGTGATATGAACAAACTTTGAGGTAAAGACTCAAAGGATGCAAACTCACAGTTCTGAGGAAAAAAGTCTGAATTGCAAGATAAACAGATATATCTTGACTTTTGATATAAACAGAACTCTTTCTCAGAAGTATGACTTTTATTTCTAGCAAATGTGAGTTTGTATTTCTCAATTCTTCTATAAACCTAGTATTATGAGATATATACTCACTATTGCAATATGTTAAGATATAATAAGATATTAAGATACTGTAAACTCATATTTATGAGAAATCGGTGTTTATTGTAGGGCTGGGCGATGCAATCTCGATAATTATTTTCCATATTGAACGATGGCGATATATATTTCGATATAAGTTGTTAATGCTTTTAAAAAGAGCACCCCAATAATGGCTGAAGCCACAAAAATTAGAGGGTCCATGAAATGGCATAACATATTTTCGGCCGATAAATTTTCAGTGGCCGAAAATTTGGTACATCTCTAATATCAACACCCTTTCAGATTCCCATTGTTGCAAATTTCTGCTGTGTGATTGTCTCTTAGATCAATATAGAGTAAAAAAAAGTCCAGAGCTTATCATTGTTATTGACATAAATGTTATCACGATTTGATTTGATATCGTTTATCAGCCCAGCCCTGGTTTATTGCAAGAAAAAAAGTCAGAATTGAAAAAAGAGAGGTTTAAGTTCTCCTTTGTTTACTATATATTTTTCATTCCGTGGCCAAAAAAAAAGCCTCCATGCGGTTCTGTGAACCATTTGTTTAGAAACTCAACTCCATTCACTTCATGAAAGCTGTTTTAAGGTGCTTTAATGTCTATTTAGCATCATGTATTACTTAGCGTTGGATTACAGTTGAGTTTCACAGTCCATTATTGAATCTTAATAATGCTTCGTCGGATAATACGACTAAGTAGATTATACATATTTTATGTACGACTGCATTAGATCTGTGTAGAGCTGACCTTTAATATTTTCGATTCCATTTTATTTTTTCAGACAGTCCAACCACACTGGATGTAATTATAGGGGATCAAGAACAGGCTGCAATTTGTTATGGTTATTTTTTACAGTTACGTAACTGTAATGTGTAAATGCTGTTTGGGAATGTTCCGTAAATCCAGAATCAAATGTCATGTATCGGTGAAGTCATACTAAATTTTTTCATATAAAATAAGATGCTAACATCATTTTAATTTCCAAGCCGTATTATTGTAGTTGTTAATCATTGTTCGGCACTAGATAGATCAGTGTTAATGGCCCTTGAATGTTTGTATTTATAGTTTCTAAGTTGATTGTCAGCAGGGTTTAAGATGGATGGAGTAAATATGTGAAATGTTTATGTCACCTGTCCATGAATTATCTGTATTTATATGCTGGCCATATATCCTGATATGTTTTCCCGGACAATATGAACACTGAGACGTGAAGAGAAACCCTCTTTCAAGAAAGTGAAAAAAAAAAAAGTCAAAATGGGTAACACAGAGGAGCTCTCCTTCTCCAGTTGAATATTTTGTACATGCGCTGTTTTTAAAAAAATATTTTTTTAGCATAGATTTATCAAGTAGTTTAGCGTTGTGGGCTGTGAGAAGAATCTGTGAGTCCAAACTAACAATAGCAACCATAATCATGTACATAGTACTACAGACTTGCGTCTTAACAGTTTCTTCCCTTTTGTAACCTATTTATTATTAGGTCTTAGTGCGATATAGAATGAAATAAAACTTTGAAGAAAGTACACATGTAGTTCTTTTATTTCCAAGAGCATCATGAATGTATGATAACGACTGGTCAATGATATGAGCATTCCTGTCTCTGTATATCAGTCAACGAATGTTATTATATGAGTATAATCTGCAATGTGCAGTTTCCACATGATGCAGGATAAAAGATAATGATGCTAAAAAAAGTACGTATTTTGCACTGAGCTGAACTATCAGTATTTCATTTGAAGATTTTAACATCGATGGTAAACAATGTCACATGAACATGGTCAAAAATGAACAATCGAGGGAAAGATCCTCCTTCATTGCATGTGACTAGTATTTTTACCAGCTGCCCCCAAAAGTCATCCGGGACGTAGCAAACAATTGAATTTGTTGTAATATCTCTACTCACTTCAGTAAAGGACACTGTTGTTGATATAAATCGAGCACGAAAAGTAGTGTATAGAGTTGACATTCACAGTGAACACACAAACAGACAAAAAAAAAAAAGGAGAACACTACAAGTCTTAAGACTCAATTTTGTTGTGTTACGAGAAGGCAGTTTGATCGTTCGGTAATATGTACAACATGTACAGCATTGCACACTGATATCATTTGCAATGTGGAAAGACTTTGTGTTATTATTACTATTATTATTACGCAGTGAACAATTAAGTGTTAAAATCCATAATGGTTACTTATAAAGCTACGCCTCCTTATTTTACATTCGGTAAATCCTGTCATTTTAAGACAGAAACGACACAAAATTGCAGGTAAATGGATGATGTACAAGTTTCGAAATTCCTCTCATAAGAGGTTATTACTTTGCGTAAGTCGAGCAAAGACATTTCTTTGTCACAGAAGACGAATCTGTAACGTGATTGTGATGCACATATTACAGGTGAGCTCTTAGATCCTAACGAAGCGCTCAGGAGAAGGAAAAAGAAAATCAGTTTCAGCCTAAACATATGTACAGTTCTTTGCAATCTAGCTGCCTGAAACAGTTAAAAATAACTCGGGTAATTTTCTAGAACTGTGATTACAGTAAATTCTGAAGACAATAAAGTGCAAATCAATTGCAAGATATAAGATATGAGACCCATCCTCGTGCCGAGAGAGCAGAGGCCACGACAAAACACTTTGTGCCACTTTGGAAGGAAGAAAGGTTCATGTGATGGAGGAAATCACAAGTAGGAGACCCACAGACGTTACCTATAACAGGACGGAGCTGTACCGGAAGCGGACACACGTTTTAAGGCTTATCTGTGAACAGTCTTGATCCTGTTGTCCGTTACTACATGCCGTCCTCTTGCATTGAGTCTATATAACATGACTATTTTACACATCGGGTTTGTTGGCTTGAGCAAATCTTGTCAAGGAATAATGTTGCATATTACATCTGCTGTATTTGATGAATGCCAGTGGTTAATGCTGTGGTCTCTC
Source organism: Danio choprae (assembly GCA_903798125.1). Lineage (NCBI taxonomy): Eukaryota > Metazoa > Chordata > Actinopteri > Cypriniformes > Danionidae > Danio > Danio choprae. The sequence goes on from CAIGQW010055024.1 coordinate 9,989,903, forward strand.
TATACTTCTTCTGCCGCACAGGTGAGCCTCCCTCTGCATTCGGGACAATGACGTGGAACACTAATATCAAAAAATGCCCAGTGCCAGTTCCGTCTTGGCAGGAAAATGTCTTGGTCAGACTGGTCCACTTAAGGGCTGTATGGCGGGGGCTTCTCATCGGGTGGGTAATAAGGAGGAGAATAACGAGGAGGGATCATATTTGGCCACATGTGACTGGCTCCAGACTGGGAATCGTCAGACAAGCCTGAAGAGTCGGGAAAGAAGCTGGCACCCTGCAAAGACACATTAGCACATCAAACACTGTTAGAACATTCAACCAAATCTATGGTTAGATGCTAAAAGAACATGGGAATGATTCCACAAAGCTACCCAGCTAACAATTTTAGGTAAACATTCCTTAGGTAAACGTAAACGTTCTTTAAACGTTCCCATTAAGTTACATACCTTTTTTTTCGTAGAATGTTAAAGATGTCCTTTTTAAAATGATGTGTTAACGTTATGTTTTGGTTATAATAGCGTTATTCAAAACATTTCAGTCATGTTATATTAATGTTCTCAGAACGTTATTTAAAAACTTCATTAGAACATTTCATCGACTTTATATATACATGTTTTAAGAACGTTTTTCTATCAACGTTACATAAACATTCCAAAAACTTTTTAATAACGTTACGTGCTAACATTTACACAACATTTAAGGAACATTATGGAATGTTCTCAGAATGTTCCGTTAGCTGGGGAACCAAATACATGCCAATGCATTTAGCCATGTAGACGTGGTCAACAAGTTGGACCATCAGCTGAATTTGGAAAGAAAGTTGATGTAATCCACTTTGTGTGATGCCTGTTGTAATTCAGAAACTGTTGATCTTCTGGGATTTTCACACACAACCATCTCTATTGTTTATTAAATAGAAAATAGCTTAAGACAATATGCAGTTGGTGGTAGTTCTGTGGGAAAATATATCTTGATCCCAGCATTAAAAAGAGAATGATCAGACAGGTTTGAGATGATAGATAAGTAACAGTAACTGATAAATCCAGTTGTTACATCAGAGGCCTGTAGAAAAACATCTCTAAAAACTTCTAGCAGCATCAGAACATACACTGGCTCCTCTCCTCTCAGCTAATAACAGAAAACTGAGGATACACTTTGCTCAAGATTGGTCAACAGAAGATCAAAATGAATGTCATTCAAGTGGCGCAGTCAGAATTTTGTGTAAACAAGCTGAAAACATGGAGGCGATGGAGATTTTAGGCACACTTTGGACTCCTTGGTAGCATTGTTTAAACTCCCCAGCCTACCTGAGCACTATTGCTGACCATGTCCATCCCTTTATGACCACATCTTGTGACGGCTAAAGCGCCCATGTCACAGTATAAAGCGCCCATGTCACAAAGCTCAAATCATCTCAAACTGCTCTTTGAACATGACAATGACTTCACTATACTCAAATGTCTTCCACGGTCACCAGATCTAAATCCAATAGAGCACCTTTCAGATTTAGTGGAATGAGAGATTTTATCAAGGACGTGGAGAAAAACTAAAAACTAAACTCCTGTAGTGACTGTGTGATGCTATTATGTCAGTATAGACATTGTTGAATCAATGCCATGAAGAATTAAGCAGTTCTGAAGGCTAAAAAAGCTTAAAGCGAATGCAATTACCTGAAGGTCATAGGCAGTGTATGGGGGTAAGCAGGGGGCAGTGTTGTAGAAGGAGTTGTTGGAGGTGGTGGGTCCAGGAGTCTCTGGTGGTGGAGGGACTGGAAGAGGCTCTGGCTCACAGGAATCTGGTGCTGCTGTCGGCATCTTCAAAAATACAAACCCCGTGAATTACAGCTTCTCAGAAATCAAGCTAAATGCAGCTACAGTATATAAAGCTCAGTTTACACCTGGTACTGAGATGGATTTTGACGAACATTGCTGTATACAGGTGTAAATTGGAAATTAATATGGTTTAAGCTTGAATGCTTTTGACCACTTACAAAGGTATTTGAAATTGTATTTAACAATCACATTTTTATATGTGTACCACTTCAAAATACTTAAAGGTGCAGTAGATGATCTGTGTATCATATAATTACATTTCGATCATTTACTCTAATAATTACTATTGGAATGTGAACAGACTTTTAACCAGCACAACCAAAAATGTTTCTGAAGACAATTACTACTACTACAATTACCTACTGCACCTTTAAGTACATAAAACTATTTAGTTGTCCCCCCCCCCAAAAAATCAAGAACCAACACAATTCTTGATTTTTTGGGGGGACAACTTAATAGTTGTATGTTCAATCCACTTAAATTTGTAAAAACAATTAAGTTAACTTAATCAATTTGTGTTGGAACAACATGAAGGAATTATGTAGAACCCAACATTTTGTACATTACATGACTTGTTGAAGCACACTAGGCACATGTGGTTTGAAAGCAAGTTTGATTTTAAGGCAAAAAATGTAAAAAGCACAATGTTATCTTACCAGTTCTGATTATAACACACACCCACAGTTTTGTAGCTATCAGAGCACTTAATATAAGAGATTGTGATCCACACTCATAAAAACAGTCGTCTTATTTCCTTTTATTTTACGTTCATTACTGGGAAAAGACGCAAACGTTTCTGCTATCAGAGCACAAATAAAAGTTACTGCACTCCATATTATCCAAATTATACTGATAATTTTGAAGCCAGTGGTGGACAGTAACTATTGTAGGACAGTATTTATTTCTTTATTACTTTACTTTGAGTACATTTTTTAGGCATCTGTACTTTATCAGAGTATTTGACAAACGAAATGATGTACTTTTTACTATTACATTTTGTAAAAGTAGCAGAATAAAAGGTTATTTTGAATCTAAGAAATCATCATCTGCTCAGGCTTAAAGCTGTCTGATTTGTAACTGAGGTGAATTTTGTGACTTTGTTAAATCGTTAAAGGCCAAGTGAAATAAAAATGTACAATGTATATTTTGCTAGTGCATGTTGTTATTTTTTAGGTGAACAATTGATTTATCCACTAAAATTAATCCACTGAAAAAAAACGTTTGTTTTGGTAATCTTCAATCAAAATCTGACCATTTGCTTTCATGTTTGGAGTGGCGGTCCTTCTCTGATGACATCAGCTTGACGGCTTCAGCCAAAATATTAGAAACCCCGCCCCTTTTACTGTTGGTTTGCTACAAGAGAATGATGCGCAAAAAGAAAGCCCCACCCTCTACTCAGTAATCCATTTCCATTGGAGGTACATCAACATACTGAAACAAAAAGTCTCAGCAACTGCTGGTTCACATGAACTTTAAACCTGTTAAATCAGATCATAAATCGCATATAATTAATAATTAATTAGTGACTTTGACAGATCTCATTGCATCTGTATTAGTCAACAACACATTGATTCAAGTGATTCATTCAGTTGCTGTTAATGACTCATTGATTCAAATAAACTTATCTGTACACTGTAAACTGCCTGTATAATTTGGCTAAAATAAAACTGAAACTTTTGGCAGGTATTGGTACTTGTACTCGGGTGTTTTAATTTTGTACTTTGAAACAGCCCACAGGCTCTCTCCTCAGGAAAAGTGGTCAAAAGTAATACACAAGAGGTGCAAACAAGAATGTGTCTCCCTCATCTACTTGTGATTCAAAAGATCTCAAACACACCTTAACGCCAAGTATAAACAGCTCATACGTCGTTTGTATTGCATTTCAATCTCACCATATCTTTGAAGCCCCCCAGCACGGCTGCGGTGATGATGCCAAGAAACAAAGCCACGATGTTGAGGATAGTAGCAGACCACAGCAAGTGATAAAGGTGGACAACATCCTGGCAGCTCCGCACCTCTGTGTACTCATGATACCCTCCTCGCAGCTCCACTCGGCTGAGATGATGAGGAGAGAAACAGTTTATCGCAAGAGATTCGTAAAGCAGAAACAGGACACGTATTGGTGACAGGAGGAGCAACAAAAGAAGAGAAGCATGACAGAACAGGGAATCATGCATAAGAACAAAAACAAACAAAAAACATCAGCATACCAGTGCACATCACTCTTAAGAAGAGCATGAAATGGATAAATATATCCAGTCTCCTTATTTATACACTCACTGTCATCAAAGACACTCAATCTAAATTATTACAGTCTCTCCTCACCTGTAAAACAGGAACCAGAGAACGCTACAGTTCTTTTCACTTCATCATGACTGTACATGAAAGTACAGCGACCATACGCAGCCGCACTCCAGAGATTAACAACAACAAATAATGGGCTGTCAATGTCATTGAAGGGCTAAAAGTGGAAAGACCTACTTCCAAATCATGGAGGATTTCCTAAATTTTTTCAAAACATCTTTATTCTGAAGTCCCATAAGAGGATGCTCTCTGAAACATAAATAAACACAAACGTTCTTTCGAACAGAGCTGAATTTCAGGGATTGAAGCACACACCATACAAGCAAATAGAAACCAAGGTAAAATAAAGATAGCTTAGTTGTTGCTAAATATTATTATTTTTTAAATCAAATCTGGCTGCTTGCAGAAGATATCCTAGGAGGATGTATCCGAATGGGACATGCTCACACACACATACTTGCCACAGTTGTAAAGTTCACAGCAGTAGCAGGTGTTGCTCTTCACACGCAGGTTACAGGAGACTCGAGATCCAGTTTGGCAGTGGACCTGCAAGACAAACGCTTTCTGAATGAGATCCGATTGTAGTAGTTAATAAATATCAGATTTAAAACATGTTCACTTTTATTACAACAATTCTTTTCTGATATGATTACAAGTGGACAATGTTAAATATTGGAGAAATATTTTTTAGGCTTGTTCGTTTTCAAAGCACTTCCAAAGGTATTTGCAAGAAGCATTTGATTATATTCTAATTGTTATAGAAATGGGGCCTCACGGTAGCGCAGTGTATAGCACGTTTGCCTCACAGCAAGAAGGTCGCTGGTTCAAGCCTCGGCTGGGTCAGTTGGCGTTTCTGTGTGGAGTTTGCATGTTCCGCGTTGGCGTGGGATTCCTCCGGGTGCTCCGGTTTTCCCAACAAGTCCAAAGACATGCGGTATAGGTGAATTGGGTAAGCTAAAATTGTCCGTAGTATATGAGTGTGAATGGGTGTGTATGGATGTTTCCCAGAGATGGGTTGCAGCTGGAAGGGCATCCGCTGCGTAAAACATATGCTGGATAAGTTGGCGGTTCATTCCGCTGTGGCGACCCCAGATTAATAAAGGGACTAAGCCGAAATGAAAATGAATGAATGAATGCTATAGAAATGCTCACATGGTCGAAGGCATGATAATCTATACTCTCTGTCTCCTGAACTAATTCTTAAAGGGACAGTTCACCCAAAACTACAAATTCTGTCATCATTTACACAGCCTTCACTTGGTCAAGCCTGTTAGAGTTTCTATCTTCTTTTGAACACAAAAGACGTTATTTTGAAAAATCTTGGAAAACTGTAACCATTGACTTCCATACTAATTGTTTTTCCTACTATGAAAGTCAATGGTTACGGGTTCTTTAAAATGTCTTCTTTTGTGTTCAACAGAAAAGGAAACTCAAAGGTTTGGACCTACTTCAGGGTGAGTAAATATCCCGACCCCCACTTTCGGAACCTCTGCATTAAAGAAATCAGGAAAGTGATAGAGCTGTGCAATTAATTGAACAACAGTTTTGATTTTGGCTGCCAACAATTCTAAAGAAAACAATAACAATTAAGAAAAAATGATTATTGTGTGGGCGGCAAGAAGGTCACTGGTACAAGTGTTCGCGTGGGTTTCCTCTGGGTGCTCCGGTTTCCCGACAAGTCCAGAGACATGCGCTACAGGTGAACTGGGTAAGCTAAATTGTCCGTAGTGTATGTGTGCGAATGAGAGTGTATGGGTGTTTCCCAGTGATGGGTTGCAGCTGGAAGGGTATCCGCTGCGTAAAACATATGCTGGATAAGTTGGCGGTTCATTCCGCTGTGGCGACCCCTGATTAATAAAGGGACTAAGCCAAAAAGAAAATTAATAAATGATCATTGTGTCAAACCCTGCCCCCTTTCCAGGAGTCTGGATTTATTCCTTCGCTATGCCCAATTTCACATGGAAATCAGTAAAATCATGAAACGTGACTTTTGCAGCATGGAACACGCTTGATTTTATTACGTGTATTAGATTTATTCATGTTTTAAAAGTGCAATAGAGAACTTCTGTTTTGTGCATACGCTCAGCTTCAGAGATGGAGCAGAACACAGACATGTAAAGTCATATTTTAGATTAAGCTGCACACCTAAATGGTCAAATAAATGCAAAAATGCAAAAATGCCTAACACGGTGCCTAGTCATTATTCACTTAAACTGTTGATTGTTATGTAACAAATGAAGATAAAGAGTTGAGGATTAAAATGCATGTGTAAAAGTTCATTGGATCTGCATGTCTCCTAAAGTCACAGTGGGCTATATTCCTGCTGTTGACTGTGCTTATCAATATTAATTGAACAAAAAAAGACAAGGACAAAATCCCTAACTGCTCTTGACTAAAGGACTTTTGTAGCTTTATTGAGAAACAACAGTTCAGCTTTTTTCATTTCTATATTTTTTTACAAATATTTTTATATAATTTTCAATCATTTGGAGTACTTTTTGTTTGTTTTTAGTTACCCATTCTGCTGTGGTATAAATAATGGGAATGTGTTGTTACAGCGCAATGCATTCTGGGAATTTGAGACACGAGAGCTTAGATCCCATTGATCTCTATAGGTTTATTGTATCATATATACACTGATTTGCAATAAACGGTAAGCGCTCACACAACATATAAAGAAGAAAATCATATATGGAAATGTTTTCTTGCGGCAGCTCATTGATAACTTGTCACTTTCAGATAATCTCATTCATTTATTAGATTGATTATTTTCAGCTTCTCAGACACACAAAGGACATTTGTTTTTAAAATAAAGATATTTATACATTAGTTAATTTTATTTGGAGTGACTGTAAGATGTTTTTTAAAAAAGTATTACTATAATACAGTCAGCTTTTTTCTGTGGCGATTTGCATTGGTTTTCAATGTGAGCTCCTGAGTGTTTCATAAAACTACAACGCTCTACCAACTGACATAGATGACTAATTTAACAGTGATAAAACAAAACAATGCATTATGTCTTTTTTGTGGTAATGCCACTAATGTTGCTGTGGGCTGTATTTTAAAGAAAGTGACAAACAACTAAAACGGTCATACAGGTTGGAGGACAGGTTGGTTAAAAAAGTACCTTAAAGATACAGTTCACCCAAAACTGAAAGTTCCACCTTAACTTCCAAACCTGTTTGCACTTCTTTCTTCTGTTGAAGCAAAAAAAAGATATTTTGAAAAAAACTGGAAACCTGATACCACTGACTTCCATAGTATTTGTTTTCCCTATGATTGATGTCAATGGTGTTCAACAGAATAAAGAAACTCATAAAGGTTTGGAACCATTTGAGGGCGAGTAAATAAATAGTGAGCAAATGTTCCTTTTTGGCTGAACTATCCCTTTAATACAGTTGTTGCTAGAAGGGATAAAGCTGTGGATGAAAGTTAATTAGAATTATTTATTAATTGAATCACTAATTGTATTTTATTAACGTCTACCCCCACCCCATCCCTAAACCCAATCATCACAGTAATGTAAAAACAGTAATTATAGAGAGTATTATTCATATTATTTATTCAATTACCCATTAAATTGTATTTTATTAACATCTGCCCCTACCCCAACCCTAAAATCAACCCTCACAGTACTGTAAAAATATTAATTGTTGTTGTTCAGTCACAAAAATGATGCTACATTGATGTGAGTATCAGCAGCTGTATCCCATCTAGACTTTACTCTTTAATACCAGGCATAAGTTAGTGAGAGAACTTATCTCAGGTTGACAACTCACATCTACATCAAATGCCGTCCCACTGGAGTAATATTCACACCGGCCACCATATAGAGGTCTGAGGTCCTTTGAAACAACAACAGCAAATGCCACGATAGAGCTTTAACTGCAATGCTTATCTGAAGAAATACATACAGTAACATGGTATAAGCACTTACTATATGTCTTGCAGCAAAAACGCCATCCACTATAGCACAGCAGAAGGCAGCCACCACGCCAAAGCTGATGAAGACAATTGAGGCCACCAGCTGGAAGCAAAAAAGCAATGTCAGCCTCTTCACCTGCTGTAGTACTGTAGCTCCGTGCACGTGCATTCACACCTGGACACTACTACTGCTACTACTACTGAAGTGGTTTATTTGTCTTAGATTTTGTAGATGTTGCTATTATGGGATATGGAAATAGTGTGGTCTCACTGGATTCATGCTTTCTGCCACTTCACTTTGTTGTTTTCACTGCCTTTTACAACCAACCATTTACATACCAGTCACTCCATCCAGCCTGCAATCTAGAGCACTTTGTGGAGTCGTCTATTTTGTGGCATTGTATATTACAGAAAGAAAAGGAAAACATTTAATTGGATGTTTCTGATCAATAAATAATGTCTTTTTTATTGTCTATGTTTTGCTGAAATCTGCTAAGTCAATCCTTGTTTTTAAATAATTAATTCTCACCAACTAAAGACACACTCAGAGTAGGTCCAAAACTCTGAGACTAATAATTTTTTTGTAATTCAACAAAACATATAACCTTACTTTATTTATGATGTATCCTAAAACAAAAATATATATATTACAGAATTAAGAAGTTTTAGGGGTGACACAGTGGCTCAGTGGTTAGCACTGTCGCCTCACAGCCTGGTTCGAGCCTCGGCTGGGTCAGTTGGCATTTCTGTGTGGAGTTTGCATATTCTCCCCGTGTTCGCGTGGGTTTCCTCCGGGTGCTCCGGTTTCCCCCACAGTCCAAAGACATGCGGTATAAGTGAATTGAATAAACTAAATTGGCCGTAGTGTATGTGTGTGGATGAAAGTGTATGGGTGTTTCCCAGTACTGGGTTGCAGCTGGAAGGGCATCCGCTGTGTAAAACATATGCTGGATAAGTTGGTGGTTCATTCCGCTGTGGTGACCCTTGATGAATAAAGGGACTAAGCCAAAGGAAAATGGATGAATGAATTAGGAAATTAGGAAGATTTGAGTGTTTTTCAAATTAATATTTATATATTTGTCAGGATTGCATTAAATGGATCAAAAGTGACAGTAAATGCATTTAGGGTAATTATAATGAAAGATTTTCAATTAAATGTTGCACTTTTGAACTTCTTATACATCAAGAAATTCTAAAAAAAAGTCTTAGTTATCACAAAAATACTAAGCAGCACAACTGGTAATACTATATTTTTAAGCACCAAATCAGCATATTTGAACAATTCCTGAAGGATCGCATGACACTGGAGGCACTGAAGTAAAAATATAGCTTTGTCATCACAGGAATAAACTGCTTTTAAAAATGTAGTGAAACTGAAAACTCTTACTTTATATTTATAATAATATTTGACATATTACTGTTTTTCTTGTATTTTTGATTAAATAACGCAGCCTTTTTGAGCATAAGAAACCCCAAACCTTTGAATTGGTGTGTATATATATTATTATTATTCTACTAATATTTGACGCATTTTATGTTACTAATTTATGTTATTGTTGCAAATAGAATAAGTGAAAATTTCTAACAAAAAATTAGCCCTTAAAGGGATAGTTCACCCAAAAATGAAAATTCTGTCATTATTCACAAACACTTTACTTGTTTAAGACATTTATGAGTTTCTTTCTTCTGTTGAACACAAAAGATATTTTAAGGAAAGCTGGAAACCTGTAACCATTCACTTCCGTAATATTTGTTTTGCCTACTCTCAGAGTCAATAGTTACAGGTTTTCAGTCTTTTTCAAAATATCTTCTTTTGTGTTCAACAGAAGAAAGAAACTCATAAAGGTTTATAACCACTTGAGGAGGAGAAAACAGTGAGTCAATTTTGACTTTTGGGTGAACTATCTCTTTAAGCTACGAACTCCACTGAGTAAAACCTGATGATCATAGTCTTCAGCAAGATTTGATAAGAGTCCAAAAAGCATCTTGTGCTTCAGTCGGAAGAAGAACATCTGACCGTCTCTACAAAAGGATTTGACATGCTCAATTCAACAAATTCGCTTATTCGATTACAGATCTACAAATAGTGCAGAAACATTATAACACTTCTTTCCTTGTTGTGCATAGTTTAAAAACCAACAGCTGGTTATTTCCAGGGTTTTCTCAGACTTCTGGACCCTGCTTCATATGCTCTAAGCACTTCCAGTCAGGGGTGGAGTGTGTATCCTGCACTCGGCCAGCTGTAAGTGTCCCAGTGTGTCTATGATCTGGCCAGCCATGCCATCCTCATGCATTCTTTATTTGGATTGTGGCACCTCCTATTCCCTCTGCACCGCAATGGCTTCTGAACATTCCTGCCTGGACATCCATCCTGCTCCCCTTACACAGAGTTATTTCTGGGTGCATCTCACCACAAGGCCTGCGACATGCCCTGCTATTCGAGCTCAAACTTGCGAGCATTTCTGCCAGTATGACACAACTAAAAACAAGCAGCGGATTCTTGAAAGCATGTTTGTTTGTGACAATCTTTTGCATAGAAATTTCATTTGGAAGATGAAATGCCTGAGCACAGAATCTGATATGAGCAGTGTAATGAAAAACTGCTTACCATCTGCCTCTTATTCTCTATCAAATGTGCGCCGATGATTCCCAGAAAAGACCCAAAGCCGAGCTGAAAATATCACAGGGTGAAACTCAGTTGCAACTCCATGAAAAAAAGACAAAGATATTTCTAATCTGAGAGGTGGACAGCCTCAGTCAATTACGATCCACACAGAAAATCTCTCATTCCCACAAAGCCTTTTGTCTTTCTCAAAGCAGTATGGTTTATTTTATGGTTTGGTCAGTATATGTCCTATAGTGTTTCAAAACAGTCCGACCCCATGGAATGCCAGGAAAACACCTGTTACTTGAACAAAATGTTCTGTTACTTAAGCTTGCAGGAGTGTTGTACAAAATAATACTGGCTGTTTAATAATAAATGGAGGAGTTCACTCAGTTCAACCTTACAGTAATGAGGTAATGGCCACCGGTCACCATAATGGTTGGCCAAGCGGAAAATAATTAAACATGAGGCCTCTCCTGCCCACAGTACTTTACATCACCAACCCATTTATAGACCAAGAGAATGGTTTTCAGTCTGTTATATGCGAGGCTATGAACATTAGCATACTTACAATGACTCCTGGATAGTAGCCACCAACAGTGATGTTCTGCGTCCTGGTTGTAGCCGCCAGACCAAAGACCAAGATGAGTATGGAGACAATAAGGAGCATAACTGTTACTATGATGGACTTTCTTTTCCTCCTCTTAAACGATCCTGTGGAAGACAATAGAGTAATAGGAAGATGCCACGCACAACACGCCCTTCCCTTGGCCAACACTCTCCCAATTTAGTCACCTTCATTTTGGGGTAATCTGACCTCTTACTGTATGTCTATAGTATCTACAGCTGCAAAAGCACTGGCACAACCCAGAAACCCAGATAAATTTAGGTGATGTAATATTAAGTTTCCGTCACAAAAACAAAATACATTTGAACTTAAGGCAGACATATATTCCATATACAGTTGTGTATTTTTATTAAAAATATCAGTCGTTATGATGACTACGACATTCGTTTGGGGACATCCGACGAGAAATGCTGGAATGTAGGTTACGGGACGTTAATTTCTCTCTCGTGTGTGCCTATTTTAATAACGATCACGAATAAACGTCACTAACCGCATTTCAATATAAATTCGAGCGTTAATTGTCTTTGGCGGCACTATAATGGTCTGCGAGCGCAGTGAATGCCATTGACCTTGTACTTACCCATCGGATCTGAGATAGGTATACCGCTGCCTTGCGCATTCAGCCCCGCTGGCATTGTAACGGCAGGATATGCAGCATTAGCCGCAGTTATGTCTTCAAGTCAAAAACAAACAGCCTAGTTAAAGACACAAAGATGCCTTCCCTCAGAGTAAATGAAAGGAAACGCTATTCTTGCCGTGGCATTCTCTGACACCATGCGTCTCCGTGTATCCGCGCTTCTCTCATCAGCATCTGGGTCTGTTGTTCATGAATCCGCTGCCCTCATCCCTTCAGCAGAACGCCGCACGGAGCACAGCACTGCGCATGCGCGAGGCAGACCCGCTGTTTGAGGTGTTGCTGCTCGGAAGGATGACTCATTTCGAATCGGTTCTTTCGAACAGTTAACAGACGCAAAAAAGATTCGGAGGTTATTTTCTTTATAACGTTTTCGCTGGAATCCCTGAAATCGGTGTCACTCGCCTTGAATGTTCCAGTGAATCATGAGGCATAAATTGCTGTTTATTTCTTGAAGGGTGTTTGTAATTTCATGTTTCCGAGCAGAGCCATGATTTCCCTCATAAGAACGTTGTAACACTCTTTTAAAACCTAAGCCTAAATATAAATAGCGCTTACACTAAACGACTGCAGTCGTGTCTCGTCTTTTTTGTGGGAATATTTAATGCTATTTAGTAAATGAAAAACATAGTTTTTTGTGTTACAAGGTGTCATTGCAAATATATTTCTGTATGTTTTATTTCACTTAATTACAAAAAGCGTGTTCAATTTTGCTATTAGTGTAGGTTACTTTTTTAAACTGTACTGTCATACTGTTTTTGGATGGCATACTGGCCCATACACGTATAACACTTAAAATAACAAAATTTGAACATGCAAAAATGTGTATTTACTTAGTAAATTATCGGTATACCTATAGTTGCAGCAGTATAAATGAAAATGTATGCCTAGCAGTAGCTTTACCCTTAAAAGTAGGCTATAATTATAAACAAAATTGGGCCGATATGTACATAAGTATAGCACTTGCTTTAACCAACTTAAGCAGACCTATATTAGTAATGAACTTGATGTTTACCTGGCATATTCGAAACACACTGTTCGATTCAGAAAAATTCCATGACTCACTGATGAGACCAAAAGTCCAAAAGAACAGCTGAAACTGTAAACGGGCACCTTTATGCAGTTGCTGCTCAGCTTTGGAAATCTCTGCATAATTATAGTAGATCTATAGTCGTGGCCAAAAGTTTTGAGAATGACACAAATATTCGTTTTCACAAAGTTTGCTGCTAAACTGCTTTTAGATCTTTGTTTCAGTTGTTTCTGTGATGTACTGAAATATAATTACAAGCACTTCATACGTTTTATTGACAATTACATGACATTTATGCAAAGAGTCAGTATATGCAGTGTTGGCCCTTCTTTTTCAGGACCTCTGCAATTCGACTGGGTATGCTCTCAATCAACTTCTGGGCCAAATCCTGACTGATAGCAACCCATTCTTTCATAATCACTACTTGAAGTTTGTCAGAATTAGTGGGTTTTTGTTTGTCCACTCGCCTCTTGAGGATTTAACACAAGTTCTCAATGGGATTAAGTTCTGAGGAGTTTCCAGGCCATGGACCCAAAATTTCAACATTTTGGTCCCCAAGCCACTTAGATATCACTTTTGCCTTATGGCGCGGTGCTCCATCGTGCTGGAAAATGCATTGTTCTTCACCAAACTATTGTTGGATTGTTGGAAGAAGTTGCTGTTGGAGGGTGTTTTGGTACCATTCTTTATTCATGCTGTGTTTTTGGGCAAAATTGTGAGTGAGCCCACTCCCTTAAATGAGAAGCAACCCCACACACGAATGGTCTCAGGATGCTTTACTGTTGGCATGACACAGGACTGATGGTAGCGCTCACCTTTTCTTCTCCGGATAAGCCTTTTTCCAGATGCCCCAAACAATCGGAAAGGGGCTTCATCTGAGAATATGACTTTGCCCCAGTCCTCAGCAGTCCATTCGCCATACTTTTAGCATAAGATCAATCTGTCCCGATGTTTTTTTGGAGAGAAGTGGCTTCTTTGCTGCCCTTTTTGACACCAGGCCATTTTCCAAAAGTCTTCACCTCACTGTGTGTGCACATGCGCTCACACCTGCCTGCTGTCATTCCTGAGCAAGTTCTGCACTGGTGGCACTCCGATCCCGCAGCTGAATTCTCTTTAGGAGATGATCCTGGTGCTTGCTGGACTTTCTTGGACACCCTGAAGCCTTCTTAACAAGAATTGAACCTCTTTTCTTGAAGTTCTTGATGATCCTATAAATTGTTGATTTAGGTGCAATCTTAGTAGCCACAATATCCTTGCCTGTGAAGCCATTGTTTTTGCAACGCAATGATAGCTGCACGCGTTTCTTTGCAGGTCACCATGGTTAACAATGGAAGAACAATGATTTCAAGCATCACCCTCCTTTTAACATGTCAAGTCTGCCATTCTAACCCAGTCAGCCTGACATAATGATCTCCAGCCTTGTGCTCGTCAACATTCTCACCTGAGTTAACAAGACGATTACTGAAATGATCTCAGCAGGTCCTTTAATGACAGCAATGAAATGCAGTTTTTTTTTAGGATTAAGTTAATTTTCATGGCAAAGAAGGACTATGAAATTCATCTGATCACTCTTCATAACATTCTGGAGTATATGCACACTGCTGTTATAAAAACTTAAGCAGCAACTTTTCCAATTTCCAATATTTATGTAATTCTCAAAACTTCTGAAAATATCTTTTTATGGCTTACACAGGAAAGTGCTTTAAAATGTGTTAGTTTTAAGAAAATTTAGCCTTTTTCTAAAAATTATATTGTAAGTAGATTTAATGAATTTCATAAAATAATACTGTGTATTTGTATAATAGTTGGTATTCTTAACAGTACTGACAATATTGAAGGATCCACATCCTGAAACAATATCAAACGAAATTGCGCCATCAACTGGTAAAACGCTGTGACTGGTAAAAAACAACACCGAAAATAAAAAAGTTTCTTATTCTTATTTTCGGTTAGTTTATATATATATATATATATATATATATATACAAGAGTTTTTTAGATGTGCATTTTTATTCTGTTGTTCAGCTGTGCAGCGCATCATTTTGAAACAGAAAATGTTTTTTTTATATTTGGATCTCTCTCTCTCTCTCTCTCATTCACTCACACACACACGAAAATTTGCCTTTATGTGAAAAAAATTATATATATATAATACAATATATATAATATAATATAATTGAGTTAAAACGTGTCAAATGAGATTCAGTTTTCTCTATTATTCCGGTGAGATAGTTGAGAAAATACAACTAATAGGCAAGAAGTTAATGGATGCTTCGATCGTTACACAGACAAAGACACACACAATCATACTGTGTAGGCTAGAGAATGAAGGGAAATAAAACGCGACATTAAAATGTACTGATCTTTCTCCAGTCTAGTTTTTGTAACAAAATAAATGATTGCATTTGCTCGTTTCAGTCCTTGATGGTCTTTCTTTGAATGACCTGCTCTCCACCAAAGAAAGCAGAAAGAACCAGACAAGACCGAATTTTCCATGACGCGAGTTCTTTTCAGGTTTAAAAAAATCAGCGGGTTCACGGAGCACAACGTGATCTGTGTACAAATATTGCGCTTGATGACAACTTTCTGAAGTTATTACACCAGCATATGCCAAACTGGCCATAATTTCACAATTCTGCCTTAGTCTCTTCAATATAGGCTATATTATGTAATGCTCTCCAGTTTATCCACAAAGCGAGTGAATGGGGATTGTTTAGTGAAGTGTCCTGCATAGGCTACTAAAAACCATACAGTTCTTATACGGCTGCTGATGCAGTAGGCTACTTGGTGATTGACAATAGCAAATGCAGATCAGAACTAAAACTTATAAAGCTGTGGGTCTTTGCATAGAGCTTGTTTCTGCAGACAATGAGACTATGCGGTGTGCGTGTGCTGAATTCCTCACAACACCAAAGGAAGCTGCTGCCAAAAAAACTCCACTTTGTATCCCACCCCCATTTTCCCTCTTCAGCTCAACTTCATTCACTATGATGCTCGACTCCTAGCGAGAAGCTCCTCCGCACCCGACATCCGCTGTAAGGGGAAAAACTCAATGAAATTCACCAACAATTCCTGACCAGAATTAACGTTTGTTCGTCCAGCGTGAAGTCAACCCGAAGGCGCAACCATAAAGACATTATTTTGGGGGGGAATTTGAGCATTAAGGTTTTCATTTTTACATTTTTCTTTACAGAAGACATCGAAATATTGTTTTGTGATTTATTTTTTATTTTTTAGAAAAAGTCTGAACAATTATTTCACACAGTGTTGACTCTCCTGGACTGTTGCAGACTTTATTCGTGGACTGAAATCTCGCAGTAAATTCGTCGGACCGCTCGTATATGTGATTGGCTTAACAAGTACCTTTATTCTTCAGTGAGAGATCATGGAGCGCGACTCTACCGCGGGAGGGGCGGAGGACCTGCCCCTGGAGGACAAAGTTTCAAAACTGGCAAGTGACCATGACCATAATGTACCCGAGCTCAAAAGTGTGGTTACTTTTGATGAGAGAATTGTTATGACCATTTAATGTTGAATTTTAGCGCTCTGTATACAGTGTCAGGTAAAGATTTGAACTTAGAGAATTGTTTTTGCTAATAACTTTGCTTAGCAAAAATGCATTTACTTACTAATCATAAATACAGGGGGGACTATTAAAATATAAAATATAATTTTAATGTAAGAACAATTATAGCCATGGCAATATATTTTAAAATATAGTTTGTTACTTTGATTCAAATCTAGATTTTCAGCATCAGTCCTCAGTGTCACGTGACCCTGGTGCACAATTATTAATAACGTCCCTTATTATCAACTGCTTAATTTTTGTGGAAACTCTACTGTTTTATTTTTCAGGATTCCTTCATGAAATCCAATAAAAACATTTTGAATGTAATGAATATCTTATTAAAAACTCCAAAGGTTTTCAGCACTGATCATCATGTGAGACTGATGGATGTAATGATCCTGAAAATTTGACACTGAATCCGAGGAATAAATTACATTTCAAAATATATTCACATTGACAAACTAGATTTTAAAAGTAAATAATACTTTACAACAGTAGTTTTTATTGCATGTTGGTCAATTAAGTCTAGAAGAACACAAATGTAATCTTGTGAAAACATTAAAAATGTTAATGTTTCCAAACTTTGAATAGTATAAAAGACAATTATACAATAGGATTGAATAATCCTATTTGCGGATCCATTGTGTTTTAAAGATTGAAATTCCTTGCCTGAAGTAGCTGTTTCCATCTGACCTAGCTAATAAAAATGACTCTTATTGATATAACCTAATTTAGTCTGTTTTTAAGAGTAAAATTGTTTTAATGTTCGTTCGCAACACATTTACATTTACAACTTTAAAAATAAGTTTCTATATAGGCCTGTAGAATTCAACATGAATTTCCAAATGTTGTTTTTCATTGCTAATTAATGATAACAAATGCATTAACAGACTGAAGCGCACTGTGAGCAGTTTTAAAAAGTATGTCTTGAATCATGAACGAGTGTGTAACATCTGGCTGAAGAGTGACCCTGCAGATCTTGTGCAGCTGTGAGAGGTTAGATCTCCCAACATGGGTCAGCGAGTGTGTGGGTCCTCTTCTGGCTCTCACAGATCAATGGGATTGTGAAACTTCTTTCATTCACACTCGACGTGACCCTACATTTGCTTTTCACTGTTTTGAAGACAGTCGCATGTCTCCTGACCTTTTTAAAGAGCCTCCGACACTAGATCTACCTTAAAGTGAGTCTTAAATGCTCGTCGCATGGGCCTTTTTGTTACAATTACTAACACTATTGTGGATCATATTGTGTTGTGTTTAGCGCGCAGGATCACTTCATAAACACGAACTCGCCGAGGCCATGGAAGTGGAACAGGAAGGACTGGTTGAACATCAGCCTCTGGAGCAGGACGACCTTAACTTTGAGAAATGGAAGCCCAAGCCAAAGCCCAAGAGGACACTGCACGAGAAAATAGACGACCTCAAGACGTACCTGTGGAACGCAGAGACTAAGGAGTTTATGGGCCGCTCGGGGAAGAGCTGGAGTGAGTAACTTGACAAATTACTTCTGAAATTACACAACAAAGGGCATTTGTCTGTGGTTGAGAGAGTGCATGCAAATTGTTCTTGGACTGTAAACCAAGTCTTTAATTAGCGATTAGTTCAGTCTCGCCATAGAAGCAAAGGCAAGTGAGACCATTGCTTATTGTTTTTGCTCATTATGTTCCATTTTTAGTGGGAATGAGAGGGGACGAACTGTGCTTCTGCTCGCTCAGACAAAGCGTACACGCTGTCACTGAGCGCGCATATGTGTGTGTGCGTGTGTGTCCAAGCGTAGTGTTTACATAGGTGCACAGATAACTTAGAGACATCTTGACAAAAACAGACTGCCTGGGGAATGGTCCTCAGTGGGAGAGCGAATGTCACAGTCCCTTTGCTGGCCTGGGATCACATTCCATTTACCCCTACCGTGCTTTCCTCTCCCTCTTTCCCAAAGCCCCCTTGACCTCCAGATCCCCTCCAACACACTCTCAGATCTACAGTGCAACTTAACATCGGAACTTTTTTGGCAGTGAGCATTTCCTGGAGCAGAGCGATGATGACAGAGTGGCCAATCGCTGCTGCTAAACGTCCCGTTGCTTAGCAACACAGCTAATCCCATTGGGACGAGTACTCTAAACAGCAATATGAAAGCGTCCTGGGACAGTAGAGGAAAATTTCATTGCGCTAGTGCCCTCGTAATGAGTGTGGATGCAGTGCTTTACATGGGCATGATATGATAGGGAATGTGCTTGAGGTGGATTAAATAAACAGCCGTAGTCTTCTCTAGAGCAGAGGAGGGGCTACTGGAGCGCTGTGATGCGTGTCCCATGAAAGGAGAGTGCAGAGGCCTCACAATGCCAGAATGGGGTGATTGGGCTCCTTGGAGCTGGCCGTGGCTCTGTATGGCTGCGAAAAACCGTCACTGTGATGGCAACCGGAGGTTCTCTGTGTTCCTGAGTGAAAGGACAGCTGGGAGAATTTTCACCAGGCTCAAACAGAAAGGCCTTTGTGGCTGGGGGACACAAGACGGGTTGCAGTTAGTTGCTTGGAAATTGTCTGCACAGCAAAAGCCGCTGGGTTTGATGACATGTCCCATTCGGGCAGCGCTTAATGAACTCTTAATTTAAAATTAAAGGTCCGTCTTTATTATTCTTAATAAAGAAAAAAAAAGTCTTTATTGGTATTGATGGTTTGGTGAAGTCTTCCCATTTCCATAAAAGGTTCTTTGTATTTTTAAAAATACTACATGAGTTATTTTTTATATTAGTTATTCATTCATTCATTCATTTTCATTTCGGCTTAGTCCCTTTATTAATCTGGGGTCGCCACAGCGGAATGAACCGCCTATATTAGTTATTTAAATGAAAAAAACTGTCTATTGCATTACTATGAAAGCCCCCTGTAGGAAATTATTATTTTTTATTTTGTAGGTTTCATTAACTAAATTAGTTCAAACACTTTCGTAATGAAGAATGATTAATAACACATGAAAAGCTTAACTGTTATTTGGAAGCTCCTTACATATATATGGGAACATGTGTTAACCTGATTTTAGTATTATGCAGGTTTTCTTTATGTTTTAAAACCCCCTGATATGAGAATCAGTTATTCTAACAAAAGTAAATTTATCTTTATTCATTTATTTTGTATTTTTTTCCAGGCCTTATTCTTCTCTTCTATGCAGCATTATACATTTTCCTTGCAGCCATGTTTGCTGGTTGTATGTGCTGCCTGATGTGGTCAATAAGTCCATACGCTCCCACCTACAATGACAGAGTGATGCCACCAGGTTGGAAAATCAACATTTCACTTTGTGAATGTTTACATTTAAAATTCAATATGTATATTATTAACATCTCACCACCATTATCTTACAATAATAATAATTTAAAAACATTTAAAAAGCAGTTCATAGAATTTTAAAGGTAAGTCATAGTGACTTTAAGGGATGCCAGTACTCATCTACGTCTACAGCATCACAAAGGCTTACTCAGATTGCCTGATGGTGGCGCTATGGTGATTGAAAAGTAAAGCTAAATTGCAAATTGTCTTATATCATGAGAATGATCAACAAAATGGAGACTTCAGATTCAGGTCACTTTAACCTGAAATACGTGCAAATCGCTGTGACTAGGCACCCATTTGTCCAAATGACTTGAAATATGGCATTTATTGCCTTTGTCCAACATATTTAGACCTCGCTGTTGTGTTTTAAAAAGCATTACTGCCATCAGCCAATAAATTTGGAGCTCCTATTAGACAAGGTTAGCAGGACAATTAAAAGGAAACCCAGTGTACATGTACAACATGTACAAGTCATCATTTACTCACACTTCACTTGTCACAAACCTGTTTGAGGTTTTTTTTCTGTTGAACAAAAAGGTTCAATGTTGTTTTGCAAACTGGTAACCATTGACTTTCATAATATTTGTTTTTGTGGTAACCAGATTCTAACATTCTTTAAAATACCTTCATTTGTGTTCAACAGGAAAAAAGAAAGATTTTGTGACCACTTGAGGGCATGTATATTTTTATTTTTGGATGAACTATCCTTTTAAATATTTAACCGTAATTGTGCAAATTCCTGCCTAGATCAATAACAATGAAATGATTATATTTGAATTAAAATAATAAACGAAAAATGTTGATAGCTATAAACAGATTGTTTAGAAAATGATCATGGCCAAATATACCAAGCTTTTAATTCCTCAATTAAAAAAAAATTAGGTGAGCATATGCAGCATATTATCTCCATATGAGGAACTTTTATAGTGATCAGATCCTATGTGGATGATAATTGGTAGTCAAACTTAAAATAAAACACTATTCTTGAAAGTCAAAATACATTTTACTGAAAATATAATACATTAATCTGCTACTTATAAATGATTAGCTTAATAATTGAAAGCTAAATTTTGTTATATATATATTTAAATATTTTAAATTCTATTCTATAATTTATGTATATATAGTTTTTTTCACGGACATATATACAGGCATATAAGCGTTTCTCTGCATATTGTATTGTGTATGTGCTAAATAAAATGTACATTTTTAATTAATATGACCTTTTTTATATTTAAAAGTCCCTCTTTTTCCACTGGCAGGTATGACAATGTTCCCTCACGTAGATACAGCTCATGGGTTTGACATTGCTTTCAATGCCTCTGACCGAAGCTCGTGGAGGAGGTATGCGAAAACATTGGAAGCCCATCTCAAACGTAAGTCCTGCAAGTATACTGAGTTTGCTTTTACACTGTTTAATAGGGAAGATGCATTTTCTGTTGCCCAGATTCAAATGGCTCCAGCACACTGTTGAACAAGTCCTGCTGTCTATAGAAATACTGACAAGGAGGGAAACCCTTTTGTGCACTCAGTGTTACTGCTCAGTGCTGCCAGGGCCCCACTTTTTGTGCTGGCCTGTAAGTTGTAGGGGCCAGTCTTGGGCAACAGCCATTGTTTGGTTAATTTATGGTCTCTCTCTCTTTCTTTTCTCGCTTCCATCTCTTTTATTGCAATTTCCCGCCGTGGCCAGCCTATGACGATGGATTGCAGGGCAGGCGGAACATTCCATGCAAAGGAAATGCGTATTTCATGCAAGAAGACTTGGAGGAGAGTGCTGAGCGCAAGGCATGTCAGTTTAACAGGTCCTCGCTGGGAGCCTGCTCTGGCCTGCAGGACAAAGATTTCGGCTACTCCAAGGGAAGACCCTGCATCCTTGTCAAAATGAATCGGGTGAGATTCTGACATATGTGTGAAACTTTATTTTGTTTACAGAACAAAGGTCCACTGAAATTGAGTCAATAATGCTTTGAAGCTCTAGTGCCATCGTGTGGTTGATATAAGCAGTGACTTCATTTATTATGTAATCAGGTCATTCTCAGAGGCTAATTAAGTTGTAGATTAGTGGTCAAAAGTGATGTCAGGAGAGACAATAATAGCTTTTAATGACACTACAAGTTTAATTAAACCATCAAAATATGAGGAACGTTATATTGGGAAGAGGAAAGCACTACAACTTCATGAAGTTAGTTCACTTACAAAATGATTTTACTAAATTGACCCATTTTTAGTTAATAAGTGTAGCAAATTTGATTAGTTTACAACCTGTTTTTGCATTTAGACTACAACAACACTACAATTTAATGTACTAGATAAATACTTAAGCAATTTCTGAAGTACACCAAAGTTTTGCAGTTTTTAATACTTAAAGTATGCAGATACAAATTGAACAACTGTGAACGCAACATCGACATTATTTATTTTTAAGTCAGTAAAACTAAGTGAAACTGTATTTCATTGCCTACTCAGTGAAAAGTGTAAACACAACTACAAAGCAAGAATACTTAAAATACAAAACAAACACAACATTAATATTAATGTAGATGATAAATATGACAGACCTCTAGATTGAACACTGAACGTGTGACTGTTTTCTGTTGTGACAGATTCTCGGGTATCTGCCTGGTCAAGGCACTCCAGTAAATGTTACATGTGGAGTAAAGGTAACAATTAATGAATTCAAAATAAGTGATAAAATAACTACACACTATAACAATTCACCATGCAGTCCATTTCCTTTGCCATTAAAAGATAAAAATGTTGGCTCTTCTCCAATGCTTTTTCCAGAAAGGGTCAACTGAAGTCCTCGGAGAAGTCAAATTCTTTCCAAATCCTAACTTCGACTTGCGGTACTACCCTTACTATGGGAAACTGAGACATGTAAGTGATCCTACTTCAGAATTCTTAGATTAATTCAGAATGTCTCTCAATTCAATAATATTTCAACTATGTTTCCTTTTTTTTTTTTACAAACAGGTAAATTACTCCTCTCCACTGGTGGCGGTGCAATTTCTTAACGTCCAACACGACACCCCACTACACATTCAATGCAAGCTAAACGGCAAGGGCATCATCAACGATTCACCAACCGACCGTTTTCTGGGTAGCGTGTCTTTCACTTTAGAAGTGGGTGCATAGGATCGCAGTAGGCCTAGAGAAATTGATTTCGAAACTCTCAGAGTATGTTATAATAAATGAAATAGCACACTGGGTGCTGTCTTTACCCATTAGCCCTCTGATTATGCCTCCGGCAGCCACTGTGCTATTCGTGTCAGAGAAAACAAGAAATTTCCTGAAAGATATTCAGTAACATTCAGTACCCAGACACTAGAACTGAACTGACACTTGTCTGAATTTCATTAAAGAATAAAAAACAAACAAACAAAGATGTCCAAATATGTAGAACCCAATTATAGATGAGGCATAATCGCACAAAAACGTACAGCCTACAGCGTGACTTAGGCTAAACAATTCTCTAGATCTGTGTAGATTGTAGACATTAACATTTATTAATTGATCAGTTCTTTTGGTAAGTCAGATGTGTATATAACACACGTTAAAACTATTTTTTTTAATGATTTTTCCCTGTTAAGGAAAATTCCCCCTCAGGCCGAAAAACAACTTGTAATGGTTTTTTTGCTTGCTCATTTAATGGAATAACAATCAAACGTGGTTTAGAATTAATAATTGTACATTTTTATTTTTGGACTAAATTTCCTTTATTATTTTTGGATATACAACTAAATGTTGATTCCAGAGGAAAATGTATTTTACTGAAATGCACAGCAAATCCCATTTCATCATTCTGAAAATGAATTTCAAGTTGATTTTCTTGTTTTTTATCAATCATGCAATCAGCATTTCTTAAAAACTAAATGGCAAATTTCACGTAATTCATCTTTGAGTGAAAATATCTGTTCAGTTACCTGTGAGAAGGATTTCAACAGTATTATTTATTAATTGTATTTGAATATATTGACATGGTACAAACGGTTACAAAGTGTAATAGTGAGATGGAAATCGGTAACTGCACGTCTTTGTTATTCAGTAAATACAATGAAATATCCACTGGCTGACAAAGATTTGCCAGCTCATGTTTTTAAACACACTCATGTTCTAGCATAAACAATAAAGATGGATGAAAATTAACGGAATCAAACCTTTCTGCTCAGTTTTCCTCTTTAAAAGTGACAAACACATTGTGAAACGTGCACACCTTTGATGCTTCCATGGAACCTTTCCATTCCACAAATGCGCTTTATAATTTTATTATTAAACTTTATTTAGTGACCAAAATGCCAAACCAAACTATACATTTTTTTCAGAAGTATTGTTTTGAATATATTTTAGTTGCTGCAGAAAGAGCGACTGATAAACATTTGCTCTCACTCTGCCATGTGGCTTCATAACAGGCCCCAGTCCTGCTGCAGAAATAAATAAACATAAAATCCCCCAAACCACTTAATTGACCTTTCACACAGTTCTTTAAACAGTTACCAATTAAACAAAACTTTCACTGAAGTGAATTTGGTCTCAGGTTTCTTCAACTATGCCTAAAAAGGTCATGGCTTGAGCTTGCAAGTGGCCAACCTACTGTTGGTGGTTTTTAAAAACTTTAGCAAGGCTTACAAATGTCACACCATCATGCTTTTTGATCTTATCAATATATGTAGAAAACGCAAGTATGCTTCAAAAACTGCTCTTTTACTTCTGTAAGGATAACTTCAAAAAGCCACAACCAGTGACCAAACAATTTAAGATTGTACATCGCTCTAATTTTGATCTCCATTGTAATTCTGTAAAAAAGCGGTTCTACTGTATAAGCTTAAGAAAAAAAAGCACTAGAATTTTTTTTTAGTACACACCAATAATGGCTTGTAATGTTATATTGTTTAGTTTAAGGGTCAAGTATTAGTGTAGTTTGATATTGATGATCACAGAAGACATGGATCGTTTTTTGGTACATTTATGGAATGGAGCTAGTTTGGACCCTTGTAGTCTGAAAAATATAGCCCCAACCAAAACATCTGTTTTCAGAAGATGAAGGGCCTTTAGTGCAATTGACAATTTGATTTTGGGTGAACTATCCCTTTAAGTTAAACCAGGTTGATGGCAAAAAGCAACTCAAATCATTTGAACAGTCTTCCATCCAAGCGATAAGTAGATCTTACTGTAACATGCAGTTCAGACACTTACAGTACACTGCCATAAATATATGACGTCAATAAGTTTATAGCAACACTGGGGATCCAAGTCCATCAGTGGAAGCTATGAGCATAAGTCATGTGTAAAATTCAGAAACAGAGCAAAGAATGTACAAAAGAAAAAGCAATTTTATTGAAATCTTTTCCACTTTCAAACAGTGAACCAACATTCTTAACCCGACAGAGATCGATCCTATAGAGGAGGAACAGAGAAATGCAACTAAAAAAGGCACACTATAGTACAACAATGATATTCTGCCTTTAGTAGTGTTTGTTTAAACAACTAAATTCTTTGGGGAGGACAGAATGAGGAGAGAAATACTGTATACATATGAAGAGGAGTTCACTACGCTGAGTGAAATTGGAAACTGTAGCTTTGGTCTTTAAAACTGTAGTTCGTACACGTCTCCAAAGTAAGCGGAAAAATTAAAATAAAATTCATAAAGCCATGTATTAACAGGCCTATTCTAACACTTCCAACATTCCCTGAGGGGGACCGAATGAAAATTAATAAAAGCATAAAAAGCAACACTATTTAAATGCTGGTACTGTCAAAAACAAGTTTCCCTTTATAATACAATGTGCTAAGTGCAAATTGTGACTTATTAGCTTTGCCGATTTAGAAATGTGCCAGGATACTTTATTCTTAATTTAGGGCAGCAAACTGATGTGCAGGAACACGATTACAGAACTAATTGAGCAATTACATTCAAACGTTTCAAGTCAAACCATATTCCTAAACCCTATAATTACATCATTCATAACAAGAGTTCACAAATCACAGCATCCTCAGAAGAATAAAATTGTCCAAATCTCCCATAAAGAGGGAATCTTTTTTTTCTCCATGCATTTAACATACAGCACAATGCCAATGGTTATTTTAGACAGCCTGTGCTTACACCAAATAACTGAATCATGCCTGCTGACGTTGCTTCCGGTGAGATTAAGCAGAAATATAAAAATCACGCCATTCATAAAACTATTGAGTGCACACAGGAAATGGTGAGATGTAAATGACAATCAAACATGTCAGAAACCGAAGGTGTCTTCAGCATTAAGCACTGGTAGGCGAGTTGAGCATTTTCTGCACAGTAAAAGAGGAACCAACAGGACCGGAAGAGAAAGGAGGTAAATTAAGTGGTAAAGGGCAAGCCAGGGTTAGGAGGCAAGACTGCGGCAGCAGAGCAGGTGGTTATACAGACTGGTAACCAGTACGACTCTTCCGCCGGCCAATCAGGTAAGAGATAAGCACTAGGATGATTAGGAAGCTGAGAGCCACACCCACAGCAATAGGCACAAGAAAACTCAAATCAGAATCCAGAAAGCACTCCTCCGCTGGGAAAAAAGGAGAAAGGGATGGTGAGTGATTACTCAACTGTTAGCTCACAACAGAACTTCATTGCAGAATAGCGGTCATGCCACAGGGGCATTTTAGGGAAAATACAAAAATTAAAAAAAAAAAAAAAAAGAAAAAAATTATTATATATATATTTTCATGTGCACCTAAACAGAATTTACTCCCTGAAATACTGTGAGAGTTTGCAGAACTTGATTGGATACGATTACTAGGACTAATTGAATTGCTCATAGCCAGAGGTTTGACTTCTCTTTCGTCCAATCAGATAGGCCAGTAAAACAACGACAACAAGGACCGCCAGGGCAACTCCCACCGCTATAGGGACAATGAAGTTATCAGGCTCATCTGCTTCACAATCCTCAGCTGAAAATAAAGAGAATGAGTGAGGCAAAAGAAACAAAGCATCAAACACCTGAAACTAAACGCTTGCATTGTAAATTAACTAAAAAAAAAAAAATGGCCCACACCAGTTATGTATACACAATAGTCTATTTTCATTTATTGCAGCTAAAAAACCCATTAAAAGAAAGCCATTTTCATTGCAAAAACAACCACACCCAAACGTCATTAAATCACATCAAATATCACCGCAGTCAGATTATCCCTTTTCACACGCATGCAGGCAAAAAGAAAAAAAAAAAAAAGCAAAAATCCAATATAAATCCATATTTATTATCAATGCAAATGATTGGATGGAAAGCAAAAATAAATTTCATTAAGGCACAAAATTACCAGTGACCAGTTTTGAAGGTGACATTTGTCCTGACTTCAGTGAAAAACATTTACACATGATTGCGCGAGTGCCGCATAAATTAACTTGAATGGTGCAAAAGTGACAATTCACTGAAATGAAAGAGCAATAATGTGAGAACAGACATAACAAAAAAGTTGTTCTGCAACTGAAATCAAAAAATAAAGTCATAAAATTTAAAAAAAAAAAAAAAAAAAAAAAAAAAAAGAAATTAAATACAATTGACAGCTACTGCAATAGGGTTCAAACAGGTGCAAAGATTCATCTGGCAGAAAATACAATTTCACAGACGTATTAGCAAGAAGCAGCATGTATCGTTCAGGCTAGAGTAGCAGTAAAGACCATTTTTTTGTTATGAAAGCTGAGACGACGGCTGATTTATAAAATAATCCCTTTTTAAACAATGTAACAATGTAAGTTACAATGGTGTTCTTTTTATTGCTAGTCATGAAGTTTAGGTATTCTAGCATTTAAACTTCCTGTTCTAAAACTGCAATGGTTTGAATGGGGTAGTCTAGAATGTTTACGGTTCCCCAAACTGATCGGAACACAGCAAAAGCACCTGATCCCAATAAATGGGAGCTGTCCAGTCACAAAGTTAACCCCTTTCTAGAACTGCTTTTAATATTTAAACCAAATGCTGCAAGCCAGGTGCATATTACTCCGTTTCAGTTTAAAATGACAGCTTTGATGGGCATAATTTAAACTTGCCAAACTGCAAAATAAACAAAGGAATGTCTAAGAGAAGCAAGTGCAGGGTCTAATACAGAGCAGTCAAAAGTTATATTGGCCACAACCCATGATCACGCAGCTACAATGTTTTTACATATAAAACAAAATAGCAGGGGTGCAACACCAATTTGCTTGTGAAGAGATAAAAATGGGACCATGCACCAACTAAATAGTAAAGGTGGAAGAGGTATACACAATTAATAGGAAGCTCTGGTCCTGGAGTGCCACTGTATCTTTTGATTTTTAAACGGCGTTGCAGTTTAGGGGGCTCTGGATTGCATGACAAAACTTTATTTATTTCTGTGATCATGAGTCAGTTGCCAATTGAGAGATTGGATTGCACAAAAACCCACAATATTTACAATGGTCCAGGAACAGGCTAATCTGTGTGTCCCTTAAAACACCCAGGATTTGATTGTGATTTTTGCTGAATTACAGTGTCTGATATCCAACATAGGTCCTTCGTCGACCAATCACGTATGCAATCACAACAATGAAAATCAAGCCAGCCAGAGCGGCACCAACAATGATTGGGATTAAGAGGCTGGTGTCATCCAGTGAGCATTCATGGGCTGCAGACAGAGAGAACATGAACGAACATGAGATGAAGCTGCAGTCTTGTCATTAAAACCACTGCAGATATTCTCAGATCACTACACGGACACCAGTATCATAATCTGGTAATACTGGGCCATTCTTTGATTAAAAATGAGTTCTAGAAAAACAGGTTGATGTTTACCAAAATCAGTTTCTTTTAAAAATATATATATATAAATAATAATAATAATAAAATAAATAACATCCATTTCTAATTTGTTGCACATGCAAGTGTTAACCAAGTATATCAAGCCCATTTATAATCTTCATAATCTTCATACGCCAAATCATTCTACATTTCATAGGCTTTGTGTACATAACAGAAATTGCTAATTTAAATTGACAAAATGCCTTTGGCCCAAATATACTTTGCATTTAATCAACGATCTTGCAAAGTACACAGGAAACCATGAGTTTATCAGATTTAGCGGTGCATGAAGTGCCTCAGTTTCACACCAAGTGTGTTGGAAAGATTAACAAAAATATTTTTTTTTTTCCATCAATCACACCACTCTGAAAGAGTCCTTCACGGTTCTACTTTAACTGCATTGACTTGCTATGGCTCTCAAAGTCCTTTTGTACATCAGACTTGCGCTTTATAAATACCTGTGATAATGTAATTAGCTCAGCATCGCCAACATGCATATACATACCTGTGCTAAACATGTTCTTCTTGACGTCAAAGGGCTGCACTTGTAGCTCAAATGTGTTGAGGGTAAGCTTGTCACTGATGTTGTAGCTCTGTTCTTTTCGGCACATGTAGGAGCTCCCGACAGAAGCCTCCCACAGAGACAGATTAGTATTGGAGTCATTGAAAACGTTTCCTGTTGGGGAAGAGAAAATTAAATGGAGTTCTGTGAACTGATTGATTACATGAAAAGCTGCACCATCAAGAACGCACAACTCAAATGGCACGATATTGCTTATGGCCCAGGTTTAATTTGTGCCGGAACAAGCCAGATCCGTCACCTCATTTTACCAATACCCCTCCTCACACGCACACACCCGACCCACTTTTCACTTTCTTCTGAGACTCCCCAACCCTCTTCACTTTCGTACGCAACCCCTCTCCCTCCTCTGGTAACATACCAGATCCATAACCCCAATCTGTTCCAGGACCTTGCAATTTACAAATCAAGTACTGGTTATGGCTGATTTCACAGAATTGGTGTTTGTCAATATAAAAGACAGCTTTACAACACTTCTCCAGTCAGCTTTTTAATAATAAACAACTTTAAATTTGTATTATTAAAATGTAAAAATAAAAACCAAATTAAAACTAATTTGTCTTGGTAATAACCAAAGCTCAGATAATTGTCTAACACTGGTAATAAATAGAAGCGAAAACAAATTTCTACCATGCACATTCCTTTTGCACCATGCAGACCATGGAAAGGTTCAATACACTAAAAATGCAGCATATCAAAATACCCATTTTGAAGATTGTACAGAGGAATGATGGAATGCCTAAAATCACTTTAAATGGCTGACTCGTTAACATTAAAATACTACAAAGTGTAAAATTACTTCACGATCCATTTATCTAAACATCTTACCATTTCCAAGATCAACAGTCAGTGTTAAAGCATGAAGATGGAACTTCTGAGAAACCTAGCAATGAAAAAAAATATAAAAACCTTTACCATTACATTGCGAGCATTTTACAAACTTATTTTCATATGATTGTTTTTTATTTTTTTAGGATGAACTAGTATTAAAAAAAAAAAAAAAAAAAAAAAAAAAAAAAAAAAAAAAAAAAAAAAAGTCCACCCCAAATCACAACCTTTAAGCCCACTATTTGAGAACTTTTTCTACAGAATTACCAAAATCATAAATGTTACAAACTGCCATAACTGTTGATCAGATGACAAGACATAACCTGGCTATTTTACAACCTTCTGAACTTTAGTCCACTGTAAATGTTATTTCACATCTTTAAAACACTTACATTTGTGAAGACAAAATTAACGGTGATGTCTTTTGACGTCAGCAAAAGTGAAGATTCACTGCCACCACTTCCGCAGGTTCCACTCACTTTTGTCACATTAGGACTCGGGTCAAAATTAACAGTCTGAAGGCTGGCATTCTAAACAAAACATCAAATCAGACTTGCAGTAGAATAAAATTGATCAATTAAATCAGAGAAACATACTACAAGTACATACCCCACTTATTTTGAAGCTGAACTGAAGGCCCATCTTCGCTAGCAGACAGTCTGAGACGTTGTCAGTCTTGACGCTGTAGTTTCCAACAGTTGGGTTTGGGACAGGAGGAGTTGTCGGAGGTGGAGTCGGGGCTCCTGTAGCATTGGTGTGTGTGGTAGTTGGCGCGTCTGTGGTAGAATTGGTCGTGTTGTGTCCTGTGGTAGTTGGAGCTAACGTGGTAACTGTAGTCTCTGTGCTAGAACTAGTAGTGCTTTGTGTGGTAGTTGGAGCTAAAGTGGTAACTGTAGTCTCGGTGTTAAAACTAGTAGTGCTTTGTGTGGTAGTTGGAGCTGAAGCGGTAACCGTGGTGTGTGCAGTAGTCGTTGTAGCTGCAGGTTCTGTAGTCAGAGTGGAATGAGTGGAAGTTGAAGAGGGTCTGGGGGTGGATGAAGCAGGTGTAGTCTGGGTGACTGGGGTGAGGGTGGCTGTTTTGAGCTCTGTTGTTGAGGGCAGTGGTGATGTCATCATATCAGCATGAACAAAACCTGTACATGGAAGCAGAAGGTTATAAACAAACACTTTCCTCATACTTCACATTGCTGCGGGGTTTCCCCATGGGGGGGGGGGGGAAAGAAAAATTCTGATTTGGCACCTAATGGGGGGGTACTTTAGAAAACTAATAAAAGAAAATACTCGAGTTGTGCATTTACAGTTTGTGATAAATTACACCATATTATAAATAACAGATATACATTTTATCTATTACTTCAAATGATGTGACACTATAAAAAGTCCAGAATAACCCTTAAACCACCTTCACAAAAAGGAAATAAATCAGCAGTCCAAGCACATTCCAAAAGCTTTAACATCCTGACTGAAAGGATGGGGGAAGAAAAAAAAAAAAAAAAAAAAAAAAAAAAAAAAACAAAAAAACTAAATTTTACCTACTTTTGCCTTAAATTAAATCTAAAAACTTAAAAAAAAAAAAAAAACCAGAAAGGTTATCTATAATCTGTAGAGATTTTGGATGGACAGTTTCCAGATCTTATACAAACTTCTGTAGTGTATTGATTTTATTTATTTATTTATTTTTATAATTAAGTGCCTCCAATCAAAACATAAGAGTTGTGTAATGTACTCCTGCCGTTTGATCAGCACTGTGAGACGGTCCCTCATTTAGTTTGATGAAATCATTAACCTGGCGTTTCACACACGACAATCACATGATGAAAGCGGATGACAAGATAAATACACTGAACAAGCACTTCACAAATCACATGTTTGAAGTTGCAATGTGTCAATTGGGAGATCTCCAGGGTTTTTCCATTTGTTAAACAAGACAAATAGTTAGTTAAGGTTTATGCTCATAATATGCAATAAAAAGTATTAAATTGATACAGACTGGTGTATTATGAACAAAAATGGCTAAATCTATCACTTGAGTCATTATGCCAGCACATGATGTACTGACTTTATTACAGCTCGAGTCACACCGGTTGTGTCGGAAACACTTGTAAACTTTAACAGACCTCATTTCTGGGCATCAAAACAATGCAGGCAGCATAACTAGTTGACCTTACAAAAATGTTACAGCTTACAAAATAAATAACCCAACTTCAACAGTAAGTAAACTAACTGTTTGATTAATCAATTCGCTAACAATCCAACAAGCAAATATTAGTTGCAATGTAATGGCCGGGGTATCTACTACGGGGAAAAAAAAAAAAAAAAAAAAAAAAAAAGCGATTTGATAAAAATAACTCAAAAACGCGTTATTTTATTTTAAACAACGAAAATAAGGTAAAAGTGTTCCTTTGACTAACTGACAAGGTCTCCATATATCTACAGCGCATCTGTTGGCGTATGTAATAATTCAGGCTAATGCTAACGCTAACAGGCTCTTGCGCTCCTGTGGGCCTGCGCAAACCAGCCCAAATTAAACTTCAAAATCTGTCTTTGTAACGCGACATCGTCTAAAATGAAACACTCAACAACACAGTCGTACGTACCACTCAGCAGAATAAAGAGCAGAGCCAGAAAACCGCGGACAGCCATTGCGACGGGTGGATTGTTTCTCTGAGCAGACACACAGCAAGAGACGCCCGGACCGAGTGTGACCCGGTGCAGAAGCGCTGTAAGCTCAGCCTCAAACCTGAGCTCATATAAGTCATATGACAGGAGGGACGGCCCTCTCCTCCTCCCCCCCGCACATGTGCCTGACGTCGAGTTTACTGACAATGCTCATTTGACAAACCTGGGGCTAATTAAATCAGAACGAAAGGTTTTATTGAACGTGTTAACGTAATTAAAAAGTCTACAGCCTATTATCACACAAACTGTTATAAAAACCACCGTGCATATTGATATTGTATTCGTTTTATTTATTATTTAAAAACAAACAAACATTTCTTTCATCCATGTATGCCCAGCTGTAAATATTTTCATACAGAGAAGACTTTAAGTTTTGATTTTAAGATACCTTATTCTTGCCATGAAGGTTTTCTCAAAATGC
>CAIGQW010055024.1:10039809-10064781 GCA_903798125.1 Danio choprae
AGTGGCGCAGTGGGTAGCACGTTCGCCTCACAGCAAGAAGGTCGCTGATCGCTGGTTCGAGCCTCGGCTGGGTCAGCTGGCGTTTCTGTGTGGAGTTTGCATGTTCTCCCTGTGTTGGCGTGGGTTTCCTCCGGGTGCTCCGGTTTCCCCCACAAATCCAAAGACATGCAGTATAGGTGAATTGGGTAAGCTAAATTGTCCGTAGTGTATGAGTGTGAATGGGTGTGTATGGATGTTTCCTAGAGATGGGTTGCAGCTGGAAGGGCATCCGCTGCGTAAAAACATATGCTGGATAAGTTGGCGGTTCATTCCGCTGTGGCGACCCCAGATTAATAAAGGGACTAAGCCGAAATGAAAATGAATGAATGAATATATATATATTAATATTCGGTGAATGGTGTAGGACCAAGGAAAGCTTGTCCAATCAAAACGTTTGGTCGGAACATTACGATAGGCTGTCGTACCTGCTGGTTAAAATATGTAATTGCATACCTATATCTGCACACTCTAATTGTGCAGAATGGATTTTGTTTTTAGCACTTTCAAATACACGTTCAGACAGAGAATGGCAGGCAAACATCAACAAACTTCCTTTTTTAAAGTGTCGTAAAAATCACAGTAAATCAGCTTTTTCTGAAATACTCAAACCAGAACTCAAACCTGTCTCTTAACCATTTTGAGTTGCTGCCAAGTGATTGATTGATGAACTATTTGACCTAAAAAGCAGATGGACAGAGGTGCCTAATATAGTGGCTGATGAGTGTATCAAAAATCTTCCTGTTTTTTTTTCCCAAGTGATGTTTAACAGGGCAAGGATATATATATATATTTTTTGTTGTCTACATAACAAACCACTGTTGTCCAGTGACTTGCCTAATGAACCTAACTTGCCTAATTAACCTAGTTAAGCCTTTAGATTGCGCTTTAAGCTGGACTTTAAGCTGGACTAGTATTGTGGAAAATAACTTGTAAAATATTATGTACTGTTATCATCGAAAAGACAAAAATAAGATATTAAAACTACTATGTGGAAAAAATGTGTTGATAAAAATGATTTCTGTTAAACACCACTGGAGAAATATTTGAAGAATAATTACAATTATTTTCTAATAATTTTTTATTCAGCTGTATATGCTGTTTAATGATATTGAAAACCAAAACGATTAACATATTTGACATCAGAGCTGTCATATTTTATGTTTTCAGTCACGAGCATATTGAAATTCTTACTGTAAATGGAGAGCTGCTCTTCTTCAGACAGAGAGAAGGACCCTTCTATCCCACCCTCAGACTTCTACACAAATGTAAGATGCTTTCATTTTAATGTTAACATGCCTTTTCTACAGAAGCAAATGTTCTAGAAGACTTCAGCAAATCATTTGTGTTACACACGTCTCACGCAAAGCCTGTTTTTCACATGTCTGATCTCCAGATCCATTCATCCTGCCACACCAACAAGTAGATAAAGGAGCCATCAAATTTGTTCTGAGTGGAGCCAATATCATGTGTCCAGGCCTTACATCACCAGGAGCCAAACTCTACCCTGCTGAATCGGACACAGTAGTTGTATCCTTCTGACTGTGTTTTTTGAATGGTTTTTTAAAATGCCTTTCAGCACACACAGAATAGTTCACTTAAATATGAAAAATAAAAGTCTGCCTTTATTTTCTCACCAACACAGCACTCTTTTCAGTTACAAAATACAGAAGCCAGTTTTTGCTACAGGTTAAACATTGGAGTTTAAAAAAAGGATAATTATGACCTTTTTTCGGGCAACGCGGTGGCGCAGTGGGTAGCACAATCGCCTCACAGCAAGAAGGTCGCTGGTTTAAGCCTCGGCTGGGTCAGTTGGCATTTCTGTGTGGAGTTTGCATGTTCTCCCCATGTTGGCGTGGGTTTCCTCCGGGTGCTCCTTTTTCCCCCACAAGTCCAAAGACATGCAGTATAGGTGAATTGGGTAGGCTAAATTGTCCGTAGTGTATGTGTGTGAATGAGTGAGTGTGTATGTATGTTTTCCAGTGATGGGTTGTGGCTGGAAGGGCATCCGCTGCGTAAAACATATACTGGATAAGTTGGCGGTTCATTCCGCTCTGGCGACCCAAGATTAATAAAGGGACTAAGCCGAAAAGAAAATGAATGAATGACCTTTTTTTCTTGATTCTGAGTTTGTGTTAAATTTATGATAATATATAATTCAGAAATTCTGACTTTTTTTTCTGTCATTTTACTTTTGTGATGAAAACCAAAATTATAAACACATTTGGTCTGTTCACAAAGGAATATAAATCTCTACCTTTTTAAATATTTGTCATAGATATTGCAATTCATTTATAATTTAGCATTTCAGAAATATTTTTAGTTTTAATTTTAATTATTCAAGACATTTTTCTTTTTTTTCTAAATGTTATATTTGTTTTAGCTTTCACTTATTTTTATTTCAGTTTTTGTTTTAGTGTAAAGCACTTAATTTACATTACATTTATTTCAACTGTAAACAGTGTTTTAAGATTTTTTAATGAAAACATTGCTGTAAAACATTGCTGTACTGTTTTTGTGAACTATTTATGTAATAGTTTCCTGGCTGTGTTACAGAGCTCAGATTGTTGTCCTTAAGTATTTGTTTTCAGGCCATAATGGCAGAAGGGAAGCAGCATGCACTCTGTGTGGGAGTCATGAAGATGTCCGCAGATGACATGTAAAAGTTTTAATGCATAAATCATTTTAAAGGGGACCTGTTATGCCCCTTTTTACAAGATGTAAAATAAGTCTCTGATGTCCCTAGAATGTGTATGTGAAGTTTCAGCTCAAAATGCCTCACAAATATTGTTTTTATAACTCTTTGAAACTGCCCCTTTTAGGCTTTGATACAAATTGTGCCGTTTTAGCGACTGTCGCTTTAAATTCAAATGAGATTGTGCTCTCTTTAAAAAGATGGTGGCGCTATAAATACCTGTAGCTGCGTCCCAAATGGTACACTATGCACTATGTAATTATGCACTTACACAATCAGAAGCATAGTATATTAATGTAGTGTTGTCCCAAATGGAACACTAATGTTTTTTGCTTGTTTTTATTCAAACCATTTCCCTAATGACGTTTGACTGTTGCCAAATTAGTGAAATAAATGACCACACTACCAAATAATACCTGCCATGAGAATAACCACATTTACCATCGAGAGGCAGTATAATCCCTCTTGTAGGAGAATTTTGCTTTCACAATCCAAAATAAATAAAGTAATCCAACATCAGTGCCCGAAAGCTCTGCCCTTTCCGTTAAGTGAGCAAAGCAGCAGCTGTTGAGTGCAAGAAGTGTCCAACATTCAACACTTCTTTTTAACGGTTGAATAAGTGCATCATCTGGGTATTTAAAGTGCACATATTCTTTTTGGAGTGTTCAGTGTGAATGCACTACTTACACTATTTATACTACAAAATGGCATAGAATAGTGCATAAGTATGCGATTTGGAACGGACC
Source organism: Danio choprae (assembly GCA_903798125.1). Lineage (NCBI taxonomy): Eukaryota > Metazoa > Chordata > Actinopteri > Cypriniformes > Danionidae > Danio > Danio choprae. The sequence goes on from CAIGQW010055024.1 coordinate 10,043,287, forward strand.
CTAGGTTTCACCATAGTGGCAGATTCAAAACTCTAACAGCGGATGGCTGCATCTCACTCAGGGCTGTTTATGCTAATGAGTAAGAGATCATCACTAATGGGTGGGCCTTTGCCCCTCTGATGACATGCACAAAGGCAGAATGTCAAAGTGTTTCTACAGACTCGTTTCATCAAGTGTGATTATAAAAAAAATAACATTAATACATTTTTTCCATTAGAGGCTGGCTATATTCACACACTTTTGCCACACAACTGTTTAAACCCCTTATAAAGCGATTTTTGCATAACAGTTTCCCTTTAAAATTAAAATCTATTTAAAACTGTATTTTGAATAATCTGTAATGTAATTTGTTTTTTAATAATGAGTAGATTTTTAGATAGCTATGCATATAGGATAAAACCCATTTAATGAACACAAAGAAGATCATTAATGAAATCAATATAAATTCATAAGCATCAGTTTAAATCTGTGATTATGTGCTTGTTCTAGAAAACTAAATCATTTATTTAATTTGACAACTTTTTTTCTATCTGAACAGAGAGAAAGTAAACAAGGGGATCGGAATCGAGAACGTTCACTATCTGAATGATGGACTGTGGCACATGAAGACGTATAAGTGAAGACAGACTTGAGGATGTGGACCCCTTGTCACCAGGCTGCCCGTCTACTGTTTACATGAATGGACTCAACTGTGTACCATGCCCAAAGCTTTGAAAGCAACTTCATTTTAATGCACAAATAAAATCTGCATTCAAGTCATTCCAAACTGAAATGTTTTATTGCTACTGCGAGAGATGCATTTTGTCATGATGGCAGCTTCTGTTTTAACAACAATATTTTTATGTGCATTTTCAGTTGTCAGGAGAGATGAGATTGTTTGTTGTTCATTTAAATTAAATAACCGATAGAAAAAGTGTAACACAACAGATCATCTAAAACAATTCTTGACTATATTTATAGTTTTATACCCAAAGGCACTAAATGGAGGAAATCCACATATATCATGTCACATACATATATTTTAAATCTCAAATTCAAGGTTGATTTTTCTTCTAAAGCTTTTTTTTTTTTTTTTTTTTTTTAATACAACTAATGTGTCTGTTGCTTTACATCCACAAATAATAATAATAAAAAAGCTTATGTCCTACTAAATCAGAAATGGAAAGGGTTCGGCTGCTGGTGTGAAAATAAAAGTGCAAACATTTGTACATATTAACATATTTGTTCTCATATTACTCAGGAATATGACATTTTTGATCATTTAGTTTCAGGTATTTTGAGGTAATGCTGGAAAAGATTCAAGCTTGAACTGAGGGGATGTCTTTAAAGAGTTGTGAAGGTGAGTAAATAAAGGATCACACAATAATAAAGCATTCTTACATGTACAAAGGCTTAAAATGCAGAAGCAATATCACACCACCCTGGAATTCAATTAATACTTAAGCATTTCCACCACTATTTTATTTAAATATAATATGTATGTGTTCTTATATAGTTTCTTTTATAACACGCTGTAAATCTAATACCCAGAATTAATATTGTCTCTGAAAAGGCATAATTTTCTTTCTTAATCTCCTTGCATGCAGACTAACAGTGACAAAATTACATTGAAAAATAAGAAGTTGTGGTACAATGTAACTGTCACATTGACTGTGCATGACATCTAAGTTTTTTTGTTTTGTTTTTGTGTTATGAACCAAAGTTAGTTCATGCCGTATTAGTGTGTTCACACATTTTGTGGCTCAAGTCTGTGTGCTTTATAATAAAGTGTTGAACAGCAAATGTAAATCCAACTGAATATTAATTATGATTTCCAACAGTGTGATATTCTGGTCCTGAAGATCAGACAGATGTGCAGGCTGGAGGAGAAGAGGATGGAGGAAGAGGAAAAAAAGGTCAAAGAAAAAGATGCAAACAATATATATTTATAAAACACTGCAGGCCAAAGATGGTTAAACAAATGAGACTAATTAATCTACTATGATATTGTTGAAAGACATTTATTGTAAAGACAAAAACCCACCATTTATCATGATTTCATTTATTGCATGATTACAAAGAACGACCCTTCAGCTAAAGAGAAATTATCATTTACTGCAGTCAGACAAAAGCTGTTTATTTAATGACTACAAAACTTAAATGACATGATATAACTCAGCTGTAAAATATAATATAAATAAAGAGGATGTATTGCTTTACGGATGTATTCTTCATTCACTGCAAAGCAATTAAGTGTTAAATGAGTATGTCATAAATGAATGATTATTACGTAAAGATTTAAGGAACGAGCGTCCTGATGATTACTAAATCTAATGTAAAAATCACAAACCAGTGTATAATACATCTAAATTATGGAAACAATATCTTGATATGTAAATAAATAGACAATTTATTCATCCAAAAGGAATTTCAAGCGTATTTGGATCACACCTTTAAACCACATTCACTTTTCTTCAGATATTGTTAATGATGATACAGACAGAGAAAAAAATCCAGTTCTTCTGTTCGACATTTTTACAACCAAAAAAAAACCAAACTATTTTAAAGATACAAAAGAAAAAAGGTGCAATTTGTAGTCCTTTCAGCTCGAAATTAGCAATATTTAATGAGCAACTCATGAATTCACCTTCCAAACCATATTTCTATTTCATTCTGGATTGCTGGGATGTGTCTTTTAATAAGTGTTTACAACTGCAATCTTTTATGCTGTAGATTTATCCCGTAAATGTGAACCAAAAGTTACACACTGTACCTTTGAGGTATATTGAAAACAGACCTGCATAAACATAGTTATTATCAGATAGATCATATAAAGCAGGGGTGTCAAATTGAAAATATGTTTACAAATTAATGATGTTTTCCTTTTGTGTTTGTCAGTACAGATAACAATGAAATCATTTCAGCCCACATGCCAGGCCAGTAGATGGCGATGTAAAGAAAACACTGTATCCGGGCACAAACGGCATGTCCCCAATCAGGTTTGCAGTTATCCTGCACTACTGGGCTTTGTTGTGAATTTTTTTTTTGGGGTGGCTACTTTCATAATGTGCCATGGCCACCAAAATACAAAATGAAAACCTGGCAATACCTGGCAACCTAATAATTGTTGCAAACGAGCGAGTAAAACCATCTAACGGCATGTCATATATATATATATATATATATATATATATATATATATATATATATATATATTAAAAGAGCAGAACTTTTTAGGTGGGTTCTGAGTTGTCTTTGGGTTGTAAATTTTTCTTAGATTTGGCAACCCTGTCCCTATAAACTGAAGACATAATATGCAAGTCCACAAATAAGTATTTTTATCATTTTCGTACAGAGCACAGTTACATAGATTTTTCTAAAACTTGCACATTAAAACCTATTTAAAAATGTAGCTTTTTCATGCCCCCCAAAAAACACTGTCATGTAAATCGACAGTAAAAATGTGTCCCTCTCAGTTGCTGGAGGGCTAAATCCTTGCAGAGTTTAGTTTCAACCTTATTTAAACGCACCAAATCCAGCTAATCAAGTCCTTCTGGATTATTTTACAACCACCAGTATGTATGTTGGAGCAGGGCTTGAACTAAACTCTGATTTTGACACCCCTGATATAAAATATACATTCTTTTTTTCCATTTAATTAACTATTTTACAGTGGTAGAAGTAAATGCATTCATGCCAGGTTCTAATTACTGTTACTTGTGAAATTGTGAAATAATCACGAGTCTAAAAATGTGAACAGTCACGCGTCAGCTCACATGAACATCATCTAGAAATGACAGTTTTGAGCTGGCAGGAACGCAGCTACTTCACTGAACAGCAGGAACTATAAATCTTGCCGCAGATTTATACAGATCTGATCTATAAATGGGAATCTAGCATTTTTATTCAAAATACTATCAAGTGCACACAAATGATCCAGCACTGGACTTATTAATATTAAATCATAATGCAAATCATTTTCATTTTTACCTTCACCAACTTCACAAATAATTCAGTCCCGCACCCAATTATGATCAACATTTCAATGCTGCGAGTCACAGTAAGAGTTCCAGAATCCACAAACTCACTCAATCATTATCAGAGTCTTTCGGAGGCAGAAATGTCAAGGAATCATGAAAGTCGTGTCCGTATGGTCGAAGTCTGTAGACGCCGTACATCAAGACCTGCACCTGGCTCGGCGACATCCCAGCGAATGTGATGGCCATGTCAGAACAACACGCCTCCACCACATCGCCCGGGTTTTGGCTGATGCTATCCGAAATCAAAGAGCTCACACTCTTCTTGTTAAAAAGCCCTTTGCCCTGCGCGTCCTCTCCGTTTTCAGCAAACACGCCGCTGTACTTCAGACAGGTGGCCAGTTGCTTTTCTTCAGACATCTTCCATAGAGCCCGTCCTCGCTCTGGACATTTGTCCTCATCTTTAAACATCTCGATCAGCCTCCTCATCGCTTCATAACTCAGCACGATCCCGCTGTCGTACTCCACGTAATCCAGCTCTCCAGACTTTTCCGTGTGGCCAATGTAAAACGGCTGGCTTGGATCTTTATCCAACACCAGGTACTTGAGATTCTCTATAATTGCAAAGGTGGTGGGCCGCGCTATGAAAAACCAGTGCAGGTCTCCGGCGTTCTCGTAAGCATGTTGGATGGCTTTGCGAAGCCTTGTCCACTCTTCCTGCTCCTGCAGGTCAATCGCGTCTAGAGCTTTGGACGTTTCAGAGGTGTAAAACACAGGTTTGTCGCAATGTTTGCTCCAGGTGTCATTGGCCGTCGCCCAGTGGACTAAAAGCTTCGGAGTGACCATTATGAGACAGTAGACTCGAACCTGCAGGGCGAACTCAGACATCTGAGACTCCGATAGTTTCTGTAGCTCATCTTTGCTGACAGGTTTCAGGTGATGGTGGAGGTGTTCGTGGCCTTCTGAGTGGGTTCCTGGATTAAAGGTCTCAAAGAAAGACATGATCAGGCAGAATATTCCTCCGAGGATCATGCCTTTCATAAATGAACTGCCCTCAGACATCATGCTAGAATGGAGTCGTCCTGTAATGGGTCAAAAGAAGAATCAGACTGAACTGTAATGACTGCTCATGCTTTATAAAGACATATTATAAGCAGCAAAATAACTCTCTAATACTCAAGTTCTTTTTTAGATAACTCTTGGCTTTTGTTTTGAGGTAAAGCAGGTTTTATATCCGCACATAGGTTCAGTGACAACCTGTGACATGCTCACTATTTTTTTTACCATGGTACTTTGAATATTCGGTCTGAAATCACATTTAAGTATGACTTCAAAACAACATTAGCACTATTTATTTGACTGTGACCAATGTTGTACTTTGATGGTCGTTGGCTGCTAATATGATTTAACTATTTAGAATTTGCCAAGAATACTTTTCTGAAATTATATTATTAAGGAAAAAGTCCTAATGTGTAAATATAAAACCAACTTTACCTCAATGGCTTTTGTGACCTGCTAAAGCATTACTTATCAGTCAAGCTATCTTTGTGAACAACCGAGTTCATCTACCTGCTGTGTAACACATTAAACAGGTGACCAAAAGTATACATTGAACCATTTGTTAAATTCGTTACCTTTTAACGACGAAGAATAGTGATCGCATTTAGACGCTGCACCGTCGCAATCCGTTCCGTACACACAACCGGAAAACAACGAACAAATGTAGCATCTGTTCTGGAGTCAGCGCAACCTGTTTTGCTTCACATTTACTTGCATGATATGTTGGAAGAAAACTGGTTGCAGTCCAGTGTTACAGGATCTTAGAAAGCGGATGTTTAATTCCCCGCGAATGGATTTATGGGAAATGTTTTTTTTGGTGTAGTTTCTTTGGGATGAAAACGGCGATTAAAAACTACAAACGTCGATTTCCTGTAGGCAAGGACGGAAATGATTTAAGTGTTATAAAAGTTTTACAGATTATATGACCAAGTTAATATTTGATTTATATATTCACAAAAAAATTCAGTAACAAAAATAAAACAATTAAGGTATGAAGTAGATAAAATTTCATATACTTTGTTTTCAAACAACCTCCAAGGGAAAAAAGAAGTTAATTATTAATTTATGATTTTTTAAAAAGTGTATTAAATATATAAAAAAATATATTAAGATGTCAGGGGAATTTTTTAAAAGTCTGTCTGACACTTTGTTTGTTTGTTTGTTTGTTTAATGGCTCCTATGTTTAGGTAGCAGGTTTAGTAATTTCACTGTAATGATTTAGTCAGACATTGATATGCCTCCTTTTTATCCCATTACATAGGATCCTGATTAAAAAAATGCTAATTTCAAAGAAATTCACACAGAAACGTTTTGGCTACTATAAATAGGAAAATGCATCAATTGTTATTTATTATGAAATTTATTTAATATTTAAAAATTATTTAAATGGAAACAGTTAAGTTATTTCTTTTAAATTGCAATTTTTATAAAATATTTTTATAAACATTTTTTTTTTATATTTTTGCCAAAGTGCTTCACTTTAGCATTTATTCATTCCTTTTGTAAGATAAGTAATAATTAATTAAAAATTAATTAAACAAAGCTTAATAAAAACGCAGTAGTTCGTAGAGATTTTTATCTCCATCTCACATGAATATGTTTCATCTCATGGTAATGGGGCTGCAGGAAAATGACGCCAAAACAACACTTTTTATTTTAATTTAAATTTTTTTTTTAATTGTTAAAAAATTAATTGTTTTCAGCTTAACATACAAACTAAATGGTACATACTTACAATATTACATACTGTCATCTCAAGGTTGAGTAACAAAAAGCCAAATATAGGCAAACATAATATGTATCTCCCAAGAAAAAAAAAAAAGAAAAAGAAAAAAAAAGCCCTTAAACCAAACCAACAGTTTAAATCATCAATGTAGTAGAAATAACAATGCTTAGAGATAACAGATGGTGCAGTTACAGAAACCACCAGCAGAGGCCAGGCCGAGGGGTCAAAAAGATTTGGCCGGTTAGCATGACTCTGCTTTAGCCCTTGATAACAGATGTCACTACTACCTACACCATCTGTTTCCAAAATTCATCTTCCTTCATTTACATTCACTAAAAATAAGCTATGTTTTCTGACAAAATACTTTCTATTCATTCTTTGTTTAAGGTAATGTTGGTCTGAATTTATATATTAATGATTTTATTTTTTAATCCAGTCACTTCATTCAGTCACTTGCTGTTCATAGAGACAGATAGAAAGACTTCATGCTAATTAATATCTTTCTCTGTTATAGAAATAATCTTTGCTATAGCTCATCTTTCCTGCCCAGCATCTCTAATGAACTCCTACTCATAAACTTGCTGAACTCCATCTCTCAAGATCTAAGGCTGAACAGCATTTGCTTACAGCATGTATGCGCTTAGACCATTTTACATACTGAAGAGATTACACAGGCTTTCTTTTTCATGCAAAATCAGAAGCGATAAATTACTCATGCAATCATCACCGGTGCATAAACAACTCAAAAAAGCACTTTTTGTTTCTCGGCTGCCTTCATTTCCTGAATACCTCAAAAAAGATGTAAGGGACAAAAAACATAAAAGGAAAAAAAATCTGCACCAGTGCTATGAATTAGTCAAAATAGGTTTTGTTTTGTTTTTTTCTTTGCAAGGCATGGTGAAAATGAAATGTTGTTTCAAGGGAAAGCCTTTAGACACACAATATTTGCATTAACTTCAACATTATGGTACGAATTTATGCTCAATAAATAAACATAAATGATAATATATACATTAGTAAAAGACTATTTACATTTAAAAAAAATTGCATTATTATTATTATTCATTCATTCATTTTCATTTCAGCTTAGTCCCTTTATTAATCTGGGGTCGCCACAGCGGAATGAACCGCCAACTTATCCAGCATATGTTTTTACGCAGCAGATGCCCTTCCAGCTGCAACCCATCTCTGGGAAACATCCATACACACCCATTCACACTCATACACTACGGACAATTTAGCTTACCCAATTCACCTATACCGCATGTCTTTGGACTTGTGGGGGAAACCGGAGCACCCGGAGGAAACCCACGCCAACACAGGGAGAACATGCAAACTCCACACAGAAAGGCCAACTGACCAAGCCGAGGCTCGAACCAGCGATTAGCGACCTTCTTGCTGTGAGGCGAACGTGCTACCCACTGCGCCACTGTGAGGCCCTATTATTATTATTATTATTATTATTATTATTATTATTATTATTATTATTGAGTAACTAGTATTTTTTAAGAAATAATTTAAATGACATTTTATTAAGTGTTTAGTGACTGTTGTTTTTATATTAGTTATTAATTTTAATATCTTTCATTGCATAACTACCGTAGCTGTAGTATTTAATTTATAGTTTCAATTGTAGTTTGAGGTATTTTATTTTTAAGTTAACCAAAACAATAATTAATGGATTGATTAATTCATTTCATAATATAATTTATTAACAACATACATATGTTATTTCATTGGCAAACAACCTATACGATGTTTTAAGTTAAATAGCTATATATTATTTAAATCTACAAAAACGATTTTGATTAGAAATGGTTTATTTAGTATTTCAGTTGCATTTTCCCATTAGCTATAATAATACTGGACAAAGCTAAAAGCAACGTACAGGCAGAAAATGGGTAAAATCAAGTACATTTTATAAGTAAGTTTCCTTTTAACATGTTTTAAATATCATCTTCCCTTAATGGTCTCAGAAGTAACTATATTCCACACAGTCTTTTTGAACGATTACCTTGACGGTGGGCTTGATATTAGCATTAGGAGACCAAATTCCTTTGTTCCCGTGCATTGAGACGCTGGCCCTTTAAGAAGAGACATTTCAATCTAGGCGTGTTTCCTGCTCCCGAATCCAGTCTTGCCTGCATCCTACGACGCGAAACTGGAGGAACGAATATTTCACAAATTATCCGAATAATTTCTTAATTATCGACACAGGTCACAACAGGGTTACTGATATTTATTTTCTGTCGTTTCAAGAGAAAAGGGACGGAGAATTCTCTCGGGAAAGACGCTTTTAACCAACCAAAGCAATGACATAAATGTCAGTCGGTCAAGGTCCACTCACACTCCAGATGTGTTCAGCATTTACACGTTTATTTCACCTCAGCCTCGCTTTTTGAACCGAAATCTGTAAAATTTTTAACCAGGAACACTTTTTTTCTGTGCCAGAATGGGATATCTTCGCTTTTGGAGGAGGATTTTGCTTTTTGGCATCTGATTGGGACTTCAAATAACCATGGATTTAAGTACAGATGATATGCAGATATGTAGATCAACAGACTTGTGATTTAAAAACAAACAAACAAACATTGAAGATTCATCAGGAAAATCTTGCATAGGAAGAAGAATTGCATTCCTGCAAAAGGCTCCGGTGTTTCTTGATTCCTGATAACTCTTAATCTCAGGTTAATCATTCAGTGGACGCGGTTGTGCTTTATTTCAGGTTGAGTTGAACGAAGATAATTTTGATTGTACGTTCGCTACCATGTCGGCGGTGATGATAACGCGCAAGATCACTCGAAAATGGGAGAAATTACCTGGGAAAAACACCTTCTGCTGCGATGGACGGGTAATGATGGCTAGGCAGAAAGGAGTATTTTACCTGACCCTGTTTCTCATCGTCGGAACCTGCTCTCTGTTCTTCGCCTTTGAGTAAGTGCATGTCATTGGTCATTATTAGGATTATTAGACCTCATTTACACTGCTGACCACCGGGGCTGTCAGTCTGGAGTCAGCTTTTCATTCATTACAAGGTAGCTTTTGCAGTGTAGATGGCCTTTGTTCAGTGCCATTGCGTGAATGATGTATTGAGCAGTATGATATATATTATGATATATATCATCATTATTATATCAATATAATAATAATATATTAAAGAAATAAAAAAAAAATCAATGTGTAAAATGATGAAGAAGAATACTATCCTGATGTTTTAAAGATTAAAACAAGCCTTTTCTCAAGTGGGACAGATGCAATTGAGGTTACTGTACAATATATGATAGTGTAAATATCTGATTTTGTGAGCTAATTACTTTTTTGTTTTTTAATCAGACCTTTTCAATTAATTGTTCAAAACTGTTCACTGAACCTGAAAAAATGGGATTTTCACTTATTTCATTTTAGTTGTTTGTGCTGTGGTTAGGTTTCTTTCATGTTATAATGTAAGGTATGTTTAGGTGGTATGTATTCGGACTACATTTGGATTACATTTAGGTTTATGTATTCGGACTACATTTGGTTTACATTTAGATTTTTGGTTTACATTTAAATGTTTCACTTGTCTCTGTTTGTCCCCAAATTCAGAACCATAAATCGCAAATATTTAAATTTTATAAAAATAATTAAAAAATGAATTGAATAATTTAATAATGTAATCCATAAAGAAGCAACTATAATCTCATTATGAACATTTAAATGTAGAATTATCTTTGCATAAAAAATGCACTGGAAATATATTTACAATTATATGATGTGGTAGTTCTGTCAACACATACAAACCGGAAGTTCGCTTTGATAAGTAGCATTTAGATTTTTTTGTGATACAGTAAAAACCTGTTTTAAAATGAGAAAATGTGATAAGCATTATGCTCAAACATATGTCTTTATGTTAGATCACATAATGACACCGTGATTTCAGGAGCCATGTTATTATGTCATGATGTGAAATTGCTTAATTATTTTCCTAAAATCAGCAAAGGAACTAAGTCACGTTAATGATTTGGACTTTGCATCGCTATATGACAGTCATAATCACCTGTAAATGATTTATGTTCATTCTTAACCCCTAAAAGGACCCATAAGTTCAATAAGTGGGTGCTTTTTTGCTACAAATATATGGTTTATTAACATTACCATCTTTAAAAGTTAATCTGGTTTTATAAGCTATGAATCTGTTTGAACATTTAAACAAGTCTGACATCATACATTACATTTCCGGGTTCAAGTCCTTTATTACATGGCAAAAGCAAACAAAAACAGTGCTAATATAAACTCACAGACAGTACTGTATATTGTGTGGGTTTTTAAAAATGAGCTTTAATGTGTTATATGACTATGCTGTCATCATAAATGGCTGACGAGATCATACTGTATTCTGTTAACAGTACGAGGCTTATAGGGATAGTTCATCCAAAAATGAAAGTTGTCATCATTTACTTGTTCATTCGTTTCTTTATTCTGTTGAACACGACATAAAATATTTTAAAGAATGCTGAAAACCTGTCACCATTGACTTCCATAGTATCTGTTTTTCCTACAATGGAAGTCAATGGTAACATGTTTTTAACATTCTGCATAGTATATACTTTTGTGTTCAACAGAATAAAGAAACGTATAAATGTTTGGAACCGTGGAGTAAATGAATTTTCTTTTTTAATGAACTATTTAAACTTACAGTACTCATTAAGTCATGACATACGATTTACATTTAATCATTTGGCAGAAGCTTTTATTCAAAGCGACTTACAATTGAAATCAATAGAATTAAATCAACAATAGAAACAAAAATTTGTAAGTAGTGTGATAATTCCTAGATGTATTCCTGCATATATTACATATAACATTATTTACCATATATATACCATATAAAAAATAAAAATAAATACATTTGTAAATTTTCAAACCTAATATTTCTTACTACTGAACTGTTAATGGAAGATTATAGTATTATGTAAGATTTTAAAAGACCATTTGCTTTTTGCTGGTTAGGAAACAATGAAGAGCTGTGTCATCTTTGTTGCCAAAACACATTTTCACAACAGCAGATTTCTGTCCATGTTGATGAAGCTGGATGTGCTTCATGTTTGATGTAAGCGCTGTTGGGTGGATATAAAGTCCCATGTGCAGACTATGACGTCTGTGGTTGGCGTTTCCTGAGACTCGAGTGTTGTGTCTTGCCTATATCTAGGATCCTCCATTAGGCTTGTTCGTCAGCGAAGAGGAAACGATTCCCTGTCCCTAGTCAGAAACTCACAGTCATGTGCGCAGCTACTGGCTCTCGCTGCACGCCATGTTCATACCGCTGTTACTGATAATTAGTCCTCATGGGGCAGACATATTAGCGGAGAGTCTGGGCTGAGTGGGTTCCCAAATTGTTTATTACATGACAGGCTAATCGAAGGACTGGGACAGTTTTTGGGCATTTTAATACATATGTATTGCAGCTTGCGTGAATGCATAAATGTCTATTCACATGATTCACAGTTTGAATGTAATACTGTGCTTAAAAAACTGTCAATTATTAGATTTTTGTGTTGGCAGCTATAAATATCACAAAAGATCTACGGTTATTAAATAGACTATTCCTATGTTCTTCATGAGGTCTATAGGGTCTTAAGTTTCAGTATAGCATTTTTATTTTATGTGCACTTTATTTATTAATTTTTATTTAACCTGTGTGCATGCTTATCGTGCATCCTTATTTTTTTATATTGGACATTTTAGTGATCATTTTGGAAACCCATTATAACTACAATATTTTGTCCAGCCAGTTAAGCATATCTTTATACTTTCTTGTTAACAGGTTTACATTTTGTTTGCAAGCCTTCAAAATGTAAATGTTTTTTAAACATTTTTAAATAGTATTTAAGCACATTTAAAAAAAAAAAAAGAAAAAAAAGTTGGGTTTGTGGAGCAGATAAATATTTTCCCCCTATTTTCTGCACTGCAAATTAATTGCTTTGTTTTGTAATTATGCAATTTATAATGCATCAATGTCAATGTTGTTTCTCATCATTTAATTATCCACTGTAATAATAAATAATCTTCTTAGCGTAAGTAAATAGAAAATAATAACTTTCCCTTTTTTCTTATTCAAAACAACAGTGCATTATGTAAACAAACTAACTAACAATTTGTAAAAAAAGTTTTCCTAGTTAACATCAGGACTACTTAAGAAATTTGTCATTAAAAATAAAATATATTGAAATATGCTGCTTTTATAAAGTGTTTTTTTTTAATGCACAGACATTTTTGTCCCCTATTGGCCCATGTGTAGCTTTTTTACATTCAAGCTCGAGGGTTAATACAGAGTATGAAATTCTAGACGAGATAGATGGTGTTTATGGAAATGCATTGCTTCCAGCTGTTTTGAATTTACAGGGAATTATTTATTGAGTATTGCTGAATGCTCACACTGTTGTATTCTTGTACGCCTCTGTGTCTGTGGGGCTTGTGTCTGGACATTTCGTACAAGCACAGGACTGATAGCAGGCCTGATCTTTGCACTTTTCATTCTGTTACTCTCTGCTTGTAAAGGATAATGTATTTACCCTCGCCTTCCACCGTGTTCCCATGTTTGCTAAAGATTGCTGCATTTTATAATATATCTATTATTTTATCTACATTTGTATATGTATGTAATATAAATATTGTATATGTAGTTTGCCTAATTCTTTCAGTTTTCCCTATAAGCTCTATGGTTAAGACTGTGCAAGTTGCAGTGTAGTCTTCTGTTTGGATATCAAATGTAGAGGAGTGAGATGGAATTGATTGTGTCGGCTGGAAAATGGTAAAGAAATATTCTGTGTGTGTGTGAATGACATAGACGTATTGCTGATACTGCATCTACTATAGCTAGAGGTTGGTCGATCCACTATTGACTGAAAAGAACCACTGTTATAGTATATATTAATATTTTGAATTCAAACTGATATGAATCAGATATTTAATTTTAAATGTCATCTACTGTTTAGTTTTTATTTGTTTTATTTCAATTAACCAAAACACATATGAAATGTTTAAAAGTTCTTGGCAATAACAGCACTAGTGTATAACACTGTAACACTAGCGTAGGGTTAGGAATGCACAAAAAGTTTATATGTCGATATGTCATTATCTTAAAGGGAACCTATTCTGCCCCTTTTTACAAAATGTAAAATAAGTCTCTGATGTCTCTAGAGAGTGTATGGGAGGTTTCAGCTCAAAATACCACTCAAATAATGTTTTAGCACTGCCCCTTTTAGGCTTTGATCCAAATTGTGTCTTTTTGGTAACTTTCACTTTAAATTCAAATGAGATTGTGCTCTTTTCAAAAGAGGGCGGAGCTACAAATACCTATGCCCCAGTGTAGCAGCAGATTCAAAACGTTATCTCTGTGGCTGTTTGTCAACCAAAAGCAAAGGAAGTGTATTCGGGTAAACTGTTTAATAAAATCAACTTAATTAAATTAACCGTTGTCTAGGCAAAAAATTAGACGTACTGACTGGTTTATGTCTTAGCAATTTATGAGCTTTCACAGATAAAAGAAAACAATTAAAGGAATTAACATCTATGCTGGACCACATAAATTGTTAGGAATTATTGGGTTAAATATAGATCTAAAATTAAATGCATGTAAACACAATCCTTTGGGGTAATGATAATTACCTACAAAGTTTATCTTAAACCCTTCTCACTGAAATGGTTCTACACCAGTGAAGTTGTTAACGTTACATAATAGCCCTAGGTGTTGTAATCAGATTCTGTTAATTGTGTTCACCCACTCATTGTTTCACATTAGAAGTACATAATTCAAGTTTCACTTTGCCTTTGTCTTGTATGTTTGCTTTGTTGCTCAGCAGTTAAATGTCTATACATTTTATGTTTATTGTAAAAATAGTGGATAGTTACTCATGTCGTCAAGTGTATAATGCTTGTGGTCATTTTCACTGTCTGTGTGAGACTAAACTGCTGTGTATTGTGATTAAGGCGAGAAGCCTGTTTGTCCTTTTGGATTTTTGTGTTCCTGTTTAAATGAGTGCAAAACTGGCTCTTTAATATGTCTCCATGAGGGATTAGGATACTTCTTTTTTTGGCAGTAATGTATTATTCATTTAGTTTGTGAATCACTTGCTTTCAAATTGACATATTCTTTATGAGGAATTAACAGAGGCTTTGCATGAAATTTACAGCACATTACAGCAGTTTTATATCTGTGCAGCACGACTGGATTGTCCTTTTGTACTTTATACACCTGTTTTGTACTCTAAGCTTTCCTGCTGTGCCTTTACACAGGGAATAGCCACTGATGTGGAAGATTGCAGTTTATTTGTTGACTTGCAAACCATTACCCATTTTGTTACTGTGCTATCATCACATTTTGCAAAGCAAAACTCAAATAGATGAGGTGATTATTTGCATATTGAATGCTTTTCACTAGAGGCCTGTTGCACAAAACAAGTTGAACAGGGTTGCAGAGGAAGTTTTGGGTTGACAAAACCAAACAAATCCAACCTAGTTAAGTGGTTTCACAATGCTTGATCTAGACCTTTTTTGTTAACTCGGGGTTTAACCCAGAGATTGTCATAAACTCTGGACTGCATGCACCTGAAAGTGATGCAGCAAACAGCCAATCACACAAGACACAAAAGATTGTCAGTTTGATTCATTTCTCTAGAGAGAGAGTTAGCAATTGACTTCCCTGTTGAAGATTAAGAGATATCATTATCAAAAATATAATTAATTTGTTTACAAAATATGTTCACAAGGCAGAAATAAACACTGCTAATGCAGCAAAAGTTCATATTATAATATCAGTGCAAATCAATCAACTAATTTTAATAATGTAGGTTTACAAACAGCTCGAAAGTCATAAAAGTGTAAAAAGATTTAATTTAAAGCAAAAAGACACATGGGGACTAGGAGTGGCTTTATTGCATTAGATAATAATGTCACTGTTCTTACAGGTAATTCGTACAGTTTGGTTTTGGGGACAAAATCTGATCAAATTCAACCCAGCTGCTTGAGCCCTTAAACTAAAACACAAACTTTCCTGGGTAAAAACTCAAACTAGCTTTATGCAACAGGCCTCTGGACTGCTTCCATCCTTAGAAGGACAGAAAGTAGAAAATTACTTTTTACTTCTAATTACTGTCATCCATCTGTGTGGAAACATGTTTCAAAATGCAATGTAGCAGTCAAAATAAATGATGCAAGAATGTTTAAAATAAGGATTATTGTTGCATTGTGTGCCATTAAGGACACAATGGTAGTTATAGTAAGGCTTGTATTATAATCTTTTTATTTCGCATAGGGATGGGCAGCTTGGTTTCTGGAGGACCATTGTCCCGTTTTGCTCCAACCCTTATCAAACATACCTGAATAAGCTAATAAATGTATTTAAGATCACTAAAAAGCCTCAGGCAGGCGTGTCTAAGGTTGGAGCTAAATAAAGGGATACATAGACATGATATGGCAGATGTTTTTTTCTAAAGTGATTTGCATTGGATTGGGCTAAAGAGCTGTTCTGGAACTTTAGTTCTGCAACTCACTGATTGGTGGAATATTGTACACAGCATCATGGATAATATCGTTTTTCACATTGGATTCTGCTATGATAAAATACGTTAATAAGAATGAAACAAAGGAACATACAATTAATGAATAACCCCAGAGCTCAAACATGACAACTCAGTTATTGGTAATTTTCAGTTTTTGAGTCGAGCTTTTACTGCTGCTCTCTACTGCAGAGGTTTTGACGGGTAAACCTCGATCTGAAATCCTGAGGCACATCTCGAGTCCCAAGTGAGTTTGAGTCCAAAACTTTGATGTGTACCTCAGACATAGGTTGGGTTTGGTATCGGTTGCCTTAGCTCTGATGAATGCTTTTCTAAATTGACCCAATCAGACCTGATCCTTTTAACGGAGTGTCTGCTGACTGATAAGCGATTGACATTTAACAAATTTAGCATTGTGGTGTTAAGTGCACATTTAGCATCGTGGTGTTAAGTGCAAAAAAATACATACATTTGTAAAATCACACACAGAAATCCACCTTATAGAGATATGATATCCACTCACTTCATTATGGTGCAAATTCATGCAGTAAAGGGCTTTTCTTTCTTTGTGTGTGTGTGTGTGTGTGCAGTATTTCTTCACCAGAGATAAGGTAAGCAGCATTGTAGATTTAAACTTCACTTTGTTTTTTAACAACTCTGATAACTATTGAAAGAAGATCCCAGAGATAACTTCTATATATGAAAAGAAATACAGTCGGTTTGGGTCAGATTCGGGTCTAGTCTTATCCTGTCTGTTTCAGGTCAGGTTTAAATAAATAAATAAATAAATAAATAAACATTTATGCACATCTGGTTTGGGTAAGTAGTGATTCGAGTTAATTTGGTTCATGTGTGGATTTTAGGACCTTAGAAGACCTCTACTGAATATTGGAGCTCATTGCACATTAAGACTGTATGCATCTGTGGCTATTTAGAGTTTTCTAATATGTACAATATAAATTTGTCTTCACATTTGTTTTTGACTAAACCAAATTGACACAATTAATCTGCATGTTGTTTTTAGACGTCATTCGTCATTTTCTTTTTTTTCTCCCCTCATTATGCTTTCCGGTGGCGTAGCGGATGTTTGTGCTGAGCAGTATCAGTAATGGTAATTGTCAGGCCTCCCTGCCCCCACCGATCTCCACCTAGAGACCAGCCAGACCAATGAAGCAGCTCTATCGATTTAACAACACACAGCTAAGCTTTTTCATAGCCAGCCATAAACACTGCAGTCGTGCTCCATGTTGCCTTAACTGTGGAAAACACTTCTTTTCACCTTGTTCTCAATGGAGCAGTGTGTAGATAATACACTAAGGACAGGCTGTGAAGGCAAACAGAAGGGCGGAGATGCTGTAACACAGAGACAGGAGTGACTTTGAACTCTAAAGGGTTTGGTTGTTTTAATACCCCAGTTCATAAAACAAGAAATATGTCTGCAAAAAAAATAATTAGACCTGCTGATCTCCCCTAATTTTGTTTGGGGAACAGACGGTGTTTGGTTCATTAATTAATGTTTTTGATGGTGTTTTGAATGATTCATTTGGTGTGATATTTCTTTATATCCTTGAATCAGGATAAAATAACGGATGGTTCTCTTCTGATCACTTCACTTTTAAAGGGATAGTTCACCCAAAATGTAAAAATTTATCATTACTTATCCTTCACTTGTTCAAAACCTATTTGAGTTTATTTCTTCTATTGAACACAAAAGGAGATATTTAGAAAAATGGTGGTTGCTGTGCTCATTGACTTTTTTTCACTATGAAAGTCGGTGGGTCCCATCAACCAGCATTCTTCAAAATAACTTATTTTCTGTTCAACAGAAGTAAGAAACTCATGAAGGTTTAACATTACATGAGAGAGAGTAAATTATGAGGTAGATTACATTTTTTGGTGAACTATGATTCAGACTGTCGGCCACCAGCATTTTTGGATGGATTTTGATCGGTTGTAAAGCATTGCCATATTGGTTATTGCATAAAAAGGGCTTATAATTCAGACCGAATTGAATAATGTCTGTTACATTAAAAAAAATTTCTTAGTAAAATGATTAAAACCAACTTTCATAAACCAACTATGGCTTATCAAACAACAACATAAATAATATTAAGTTTTGACCTGTTATATGTCAATTGGATACAATCCAAGTTTGGTTAAATTATTAGATTATGAAAACAAATTATTTTAGTCTTATCCCTCCTAGTTTTTGGCTGATCCAAAAAACACTCGTATGATTCATAAACAGCAATGTAATCAAAAGCATGAATTTTGTGAACCAACACTAATATCAGTACTGATTTTGACATTAACCAATTTGCTATTTATAATAGTTTAATCAAACTCTTGCTCTGTCTTGTTCAGTTGTTGTATGTAATGCCCATTTTACTGTGATCCAACTGACTCCCGCCCTGCATGCACTTGACTTTATGCACTTGAATATCCTGTTCCAAAACGGTCACATTACGGAAGTCAGAAGCTTTGCAAATAGGACTTTGTCTTGATTTTCAACAATAAAAAGCTGATTATGTACACCTAGGCACAGTACTTTATTTAGCTTTTTTTCATGGAAGAAGCTGGTAATTATGGTGGTTAAATAGCCTTGTGCGTCATTAGTGATGAAAATGGAATCGGCACTAATAGGGCTGCTGCTTATCTCTGGTATTGATTATGAGGAGAGAGAGAGAGGTCACATCCAACACTGCATCATGGGTAATGTCCGGGAATCTCAGGGATGTTATAGGAACTGATGATGGAATATGTCCTGGATGCTTCATGTCATCCACACACACATGCGTTTCTCCTCAGTTTTGCTCTACCCCTACACAGCTTTCACAATAATAAATGGATTTCCCTGCAGCATTCTGGACAGGACCTAGGCAGTGGAAAGTTTTATCGACTGGCTCTGCTTTTTCGCTCCTCTCTATGTTTTCTGATCTTGCAGTTTAAACAGATCAAACTAATCTGACCCGTCCCACAGGTAGAATTCCAGTGTATGTATGGCTGTGGTTGGTATGCTGACACACTGGCGTGTGACACAGCTAAACGTTCACCATGTAGTCTGACTGGAAATTGTCTTTCTGATGCTAATATCGGTTACAGCTTCATTGTGCTGTAATGTGTTGTGTAAGAATTATTAGTACATGTTAGGAGGCAAACCCACAAGGCTAGTGTGGACCGGTTAAACTGGTGTTCTAGTGTGCATTGTAGGAGGATTAGTTTGACACATTAACTTGGATAAAACTTTAGATCCATATAGTATTGCAAGTAGATTTTGTCAAGTGTAACTCCCACAAAGTATTCAAAGTGAAAGTGAAATGATGCAATAAAATATACAGTTTTAGAACAAATTGTGAAAGGAAACAAATTATGCAAATGAGATGAGTAATCAACGAAATATACACTGAATGTTTCTACTGTTAGAGTGCTTGTAGATTTATTTAATTTTATTTGTTTATGTGAAGTACAGTATCAGGACATCCATTCATATAAAATAAATGTACAGTAGTGCTGTATACATAATCAAATCATCTAATATATTGGTGTTTGTGAATATTAAAGCACAAAAAAAGGCTCTGCATGTAAATTAAAGGCACACAGGTTTATTTACTGCCACATACTCGCATGTATTCAGTGCCTGTCATTTTACTAAAAGATCTGACAGTCTTTTACAAGAATATAATATATACACCAAATCTCAACATTGACATTGAAACGCGTTTTACACTTTATTAAATATATTTGATGTATTTAACTGTTATATTTAACTTTTTGCCTTAAAGTTATTCAAAATTACAGAAGAGCTTAAATGGTTTTATGATGATGAGTTTCCTAAAGCGCAAGAAAACTACATACATTTTAAGGTTTTGATGCAGTGGGATTTTTAAAAATCCTTACAACCTAGCTGTTTATATTGAAAATGGCATGAAGAATACGTTTTAATTGAATTGTTACTTAAACATTCGATTTGACAAACAGTTTAATACCAAAAGATTCCCGTAGCTGCTATTTGCGTTGTGTTTTTGCTTTGTTGAGCAATGCTTCCAATCACAAATATTTCAGTTGACTTTTTGAAGTGGCCAATCAGATCTGTTTAATTTAGGTAATCCTTATTACAACAAAGAAAGTATGGACATGATTTAAATAAGATTAATGGCATAGAGAGCTTCATTGATTTATAATTTTGACATAGCAATGAATATGAGTGAGCACCATTCAGTGATTATAAGGTGAAGCACTCTTTGCACATTCTGAGCTATACAAATTCAGAATTTTAAAAACAACAAATGTGTCTGTGAATAACATGGTAACTAATTGCCATTTGTCTACCATTTGCCACAGAATAAACTTCTATTAACCGTGTGAAAATGGAGCAGGAAGGGCTGATGCAATTGAGTGGAGGCAGGGACTAATTAGCATATTCATGAATAGACACTAGGAAATATACATGGTTTGATGATCAAAGGTGAGTTTTAATGGATATAATTAGTGACAGTGCAGGGGGGCTTTAAAATCTAGTTCTTTGTATTGTGTTGTCAGGAGTAGTCATATTTTCTTTCTCTCAACATATGTGATGTCCTTTTCACATGCAGAACGCAAAGTGTTGCAATTTTCCCCCTGAGAGTGAATGTACTGTGCACCATTACAGTGATGTATTAGCCATACATTATGTTGGTATAGCCGGTCTACATTGCAGGAGAGAGGGGTGGAGGAGAGCCAGGGTGACCCTATTAATAGCTCAATGCAGTGGCCTGTGGAGTCGACCAATCTGCTGCAGGGCAAGCGGAGGGAGGCACTTTTACAAGGCCAGAGATTTCTGCAATTTATGGGAGCTACCAAATTCATCACTGTGTGGCTGTCTGCCTGCAGGAGCGGAGAAAGCACAGTCGGTCTTAGTAAACATCCGTCCTGACTGCTTCATTGTCAGGTCTGAAAAGACTGACTTTAGGGAAGAGGGAAGGCTAAATTGGGTACATATTTTAAATCATTTTCATTAATGATTTTTGTTGTTACAGCTTACTATTGCTTCATCAGAACAATAACCAAAATGTTTTTATGTTGCGTTTAGGGAAGTTCTATGTAACCGACCCAATATAAATGTCTGTTTTGTTTTGTTGCTTTTTGGTATCATTTAACTTGGTATGTTTCTTGTCCTGTAAAGGTAAAGGGTGTTATATTATATTATATTATATTATATTATATTATATTATATTATATT